>JBCEWC010013642.1:0-14928 GCA_038996855.1 Solanum aculeatissimum
TTGAGGGTGAGCCTCAAACTTTTCGAGGCCCCGCTCATCTATGTAGAGGCATTGTTGGACAAATCTATACTCTTGTGTGTTTGACTTGTATGTTAAACCTTTGATTATATTATATGATTCTAATTGGCTTGGGTTATGATCATGCTTCTCTCTCTTATTATGCTTATGGGAATTTGGTCTATTAGTCTTTATTATGAACATTGTTGTCTATCATGTCCATGTTATGCATGTTGGGGATTGATTGACTATGTGCGTATGTGGAAAGTCCCATAATCTCGGTGTGCCCCCATAGTGGAATCCTATTTCCCCGTGTCCTTAGAGATTTTTTCTATGTGTTATGTGCAAGCATGCTTATCCCATTCCCGTTATCATTCCCATAGCTTGAGTCTCTAGTCCCCCAATCCCCTTGTCCTTAGAGATTTTTGATATGTGTTTAGTTTCCGCGCTTCCGAACTGATGATGTGTGAAATGATGCTATGATGTCCTGATCAAGGGTCTTCGGGTCCTCCTTCGACATTTCACATCTAGGCCCCTATCTGGGTCGTGACAGTATGTATATATGTAGTGTGTGACTATACCTATTTTGTTGCAGCCTTGTCAGCTAGCCAGTACTTTATCATTTTGGTTTACCTATCCTGATGTGCTTGGTTTACTGTTAAGCAGGTCATGACCCAAATTGTCCAGGCTTAGTTTTTTCGATGTTATGTTGCTCAATCATTTAGCCCCTAGTTTAGTTAACTAGGATGTTCAGTGGTTTACTCAGCCAATGACAGTATCGAGGAGGGTGCAGTACCCCCATCCTCACCTAATACTGGGGAGCAGGGGATGAGGGAGGATGTTCAGCTACTGACTAGGATGGTTTCTATTCATGAGAGACAACTAGAGGCGAGAGCAAATGCCAGAAGAGCGCAAACAAAAAGCTCAAAGGTACAAGTGTTTCTTCTCTTCACCCTTCCAAGATTTAAAATGAACCAGTCCCATTAGGGGTCCTTAAGACTTTATAGATAATATTTATAGAGTAGTAAAGGTAATGCATGCCTCCATCACCAAGGCTGTCAAGTTGGCTTCTTTTCAACTACGTGATGTCGCCATTTTGTGGTATGAGGCAAAGCAGAGATCTAGAGGGCCTGATGCCTTGCCAGTAGAATGGGAAGACTTCTTTGGGGCATTTTAACCCATTACTTGCCACAGGAGGTTCGAGAGACCCATATTAACCAGTTTATCAATTTGAGGCAGGGGAATACGAGCATAAGGGAGTATAGCCTTAGGTTTTATTCTTTGGCTAGATATGCACTAGATATTGTACGTATCATGACCGCTAGAGTTCATCGTTATGTGAATAGTTTGGGGTGATCATTTGATCAGAGACTATAGGATATCATCTTTACAAGATGGTGTAGATATTTCCCGCATACAAGCTTTTACTAAGACTATGGAGGACCTTTATCGTCGGATTAGGGATTCCCGCAGAGACAAGGAGTAGAATAAGGGGGCTCGTACTATGGTGTCTTATAGTGATCCACGGGGTGATTTTAGTGTCTCGTTTTATCGATATCTACCTCAATAAATAGGTAATTTCCCACCACAGATACAGGGTCAGTGATTTGATCATAATATTTAGTCTAGACTAGGGCAGAGTTTAGGCCAGCTTAAGAGTCGTTAACATGATTGTTCTACATAAATGAGATAACCCACTCCTCCATGTACAGAATGTGGTATGTTTTACACTAGTAGTGCAGAGAGGGTTTAGGTGCATGTTACCATTGTGGGCAGATGGGATATTTTTTTTAGCAAGTGACCCTTAAGTTAGTCCCTAATATAAATGAATTCCTAATGGTATTCCTTGAGAAGTTTCCAGGGATTCCCCCCAAAAGGGATATCAATTTTTATATAGATTTTCTTCTTGATATGCAGCCTATATCCATTTCCCCCTACAGAATGACTCCTGCAGAGCTACAGGAATTGAAGGAATAATTGAAGGATTTACTTGATAAAGGTTTTATTAGGACACACATCTCCTCGGAGTTCTCCATTGCTCTTTGTTCGAAAGAAAGATGGATCCTTATAGATTTGTATCGATTACAAACAGCTAAATAAAGTCACTATCAAGAATAAGTATCTTCTTCTTTTGATTGATGACTTGTTTGACCATTTTCAAGGTGTCAAATGCCTTTCAAAGATTGACTTACGATTTGGGTACCACCAGTTACGAGTCAGAGATGTTGATATTCCAAAGACAACATTTAGGAAAAGGCATGGAAATTTTGAGTTCCTTGTCATGTCGTTTGGGCTTACAAATGCCCGAACAACTTTTATGGATCTAATGAATCAGGTATTTAAACCATTCTTAGATGAATTTTTTATCATATTTATTGAAAACATCTTGATATATTCACGGTTAGAAGCTGAGCATGCAGACCACTTGCGACCTATATTACAGACTCTCCGAGACAATAGGTTATATGCTAAATACTGTAAATGTGAATTTTGGTTAACTTCAATAGCTTTTCTTGGACATATTATTACATAATGGTATTAAGTTTGATGGCCATAGGACTAAAGCAGTAATGGCCTGGCCAAGACCCTTGATTGAATCCAACAGAGGTCCATAGCATTTTGGGCTTGACATGATATTGTAGGAGGTTTGTTGAGAGGGTTCTTCTCTATCTCTGTGCAACTAATGAGATTGATGCATAAAGCAGCTAAATTTAAGTGGACTGAAGCATGTGAATAAAGTTTTCAAGAGATAAAGGAGAGGCTTATCTCCGTGCCTATCTTAGTTATTCCGAATGGAACTAAATGTTATAAGATATATTGTGATACCTCGAGAATTGACCTAGGTTGTATTCTTATGTAGCATGGTTGGGTTATCACATATGCTTCCAGAAAATTGTGGAAACATTAACAAAACTATCCTACTTATGATCTTAAGCTCGTCACAGTTATTTGCCTTAAAGATTTGGCGCCATTATCTATACAGGGTTTATATTGATGTTTTTACCTACCAGAAAAGCCTTCACTATTTATTTAAGCAGAAGGAGTTGGACCTACGACAAAGAAGGTGGATAGAACTACTAAAGGATTACGATGTTGACATTTTATACCATCTCGGCAAAGCTAATATCATTTTTGATGCACTTAGCATAAATTCCATATATAGTCTAAGCCATATTGTCAGCTAGTTAGTTTGCAAGTGTGATTGGTAGATGTAGAGGATTGAGGTGTAATCATTCATAATACAACAAAATCTTCCTTTATTACTAAAGTAAAAGAGTGACAGCGTGAGGATCCTGCATTTATGACATCGAGGGGAGGTATTCCAGAATAGCAAAACCCTTTATTTGAACTAACTGGGATAGAATTCTTATGTATCACAGCTGCTTATGTGTGCCAAGCATCAAAGGGCTTCGTGCCAAGATTCTTTCTTATGCCCATTATTCTAGATATTCAACCCACCCTGGAGCGAGAAAGTTATGTAGGGACCTTTGACAAATCTATTGGTGGAATGGCAAAAAAATGATATTGCAAAGATGGTAGCCCAATTCCCTAATTTCCAGCAAGTTAAAGAAGAACATAAGAGACCTGGAGGCCTAGCTAAGTATATTGAACTTCCGCTAAGGAAATGAGATATGATGAATATGGATGGACTTATCACTGGTTTGCCTCATACTCCATGCAGGTATAATTCAATTAGGGTAATCATTGATAGGATGATAAAATTTTCTTATTTCTTGCCAGTAAGAACGACATATTTTGTAGAGAATTACGCTAGGCTTTACATTTAAGAAACTGTTCACCTTCATGGAGTTCCATTATTTATTATCTCTGATCGAGGGGCTCAATTTACAACATATTTTTGAAAGTATTTTCAGAAGGGTCTGAGCACTCAAGTAAATCTTAGCACCGCTTCTCATCTACAATTGATAGGCAAGCAGAGCGTACCATTCATACCATTGAGGATATGTTAGTTTCCTATATGTTGAACTTGAAAGAAAGTTGGGATGATCATCTACCTCTTATCAAGTTCGTTTATAATAAACGTTTTCAAGATAGTAATCAAATGGCTCCTTATGAAACACTATACGAGCAAATATATAGGCCACCGATTAGTTGGTTTGAGGTTAGGGAGGAAAAGGTTCTATCCTTTAATCTAGTTCAGCAAGCAATGAAAAAGAAAAACTTATTAGAGACCGATTGTAAATGGCCCGGAGTCGGTAGAAGTTTTATATGGACGTTCGATGATGAGCCTTAGAGTTTGACGTAAAAGATTAGATTTTCTTAAAAGTATCACCTATGAAGGGTGTCATGTGGTTACAATAGAAATGGAAGATCAGTCCTAGGTATGTGGGACCATATTAGATTATTCGGAGTTTGGCAGGGTGGCATATGAGCTTGATTTGCCTTCAAAATTGGGAGCAGTTCATTTGGTGTTTCATGTGTCTATATTGCGGAAGTGCATTAGAGATCCTTTGCGTATTACTCACATTGAGGATATCCACATACTGAATACATGTCTTGTGATGAGGTACCAATGGCTATTTTAGATTGATAAGTGAGAAAGCTTCAAAATAAAGAAGTGGCCTCCATAAGAGTGTTGTGGAAGGACAATAATAGTGAGGAAATAACTTGGAAGCCAAAGAGGAGATGATTAAGGAGCATCCCTAGATATTTACAACTTAAGGTGAGTCGTATTTCAAAATTGGCAGTTATCTTTTTATATAACTTAAATTTCAAAGAATTTTGAAGTGTAATTTGTATATTTTATCGCGGAATAGCTATACAAAGCCTAGTAGTTGGAATTTTTGGAAGTCAATTTTATTTTTTGAAAGGGTAACAAGTATATCCTCAAAAATTACATTTTGGTAGATAGTAATGCAACCAAGGGGATTCCTTGTAATATTAGCGGACGAAGGTTCTGAAGGAGGGGAGACTGTGAGACCCCGTGTTTCTCGTCTTCCATAATATACATATTCTGGCATGTTGTATAAGGCATATATGACTCTGGATAGAAAATAAAGGTAATAAGACTGCAAAGAGGTGGTAATATTAAGGGATTAAAGTTTTAAGTCAAAGGAATCCCCTAAATACATAATCGAGATTAGAGAGATGGCCCAAGTGACACCTCGCCCTTTTAAGAAGATTTAAATTGAGTTTCACTTCTCGGATGGGAGTAAGAGTGCATAATTTAATAATTATGGATTGTTAAGGGGAATTATAATATCCCAAAGTTCATATGTTAAGTTTCGGAGTCAAGGAAGTTGCAATATAAAGTTTAGCAAAGTTATTGTAAGGTTTTTTAAGAAATTCTTCTTAAATTTGGATCAAATGTATCAGATCATATCTCCAAATATATAAAGATTTAGAAGTTTCATAACCTATAAAATTGAATATCTATGAGTCTAGTTTGCTACGCACAAAACCGTGCATCAATACGACTTCAGAATAAAAGGTTATGAGGGTTTTACTGCGACTGCCTGAGCAGGAAATTGGTTCATGGACCTGGTCGGGTCAAGCTCAACTATATGTCGACTATTTTGATGTTTCAAAGCTGAAAATGAAGACTTTTCATCCTAACACAGTTTAGGAACTGAATAGGAAGATCCCACAAGCACCCTAAGTGATTTAGGTAAGTTCTTCGCATTTTTACCGTTAAAATTCATCTGCGTGCCTAGAAATGTGTGTCTTACGCTTTGCAATTATTTTCTCCTTTTATTAGCTATGTTTGGGGTTGTTTTTTGGACTGGGAAAAAGTGGTGTCATTTCTGGTTATTCTATGTTTTCAGCTGGTTTGTTCAGGTAATCGTTTTGGGGCTCTTTTACGACCATTTTGATGAAGTTCTACGGATGTTTCTTTGCGTAAATGCCATATGGCAAAATCTGGCCATTAATGCTAATTTATCGACTGTTTATAGGTTTTTGTAAACTGCATATATATAGTTGTTGCAAAGCATAGAATGTGAGGAATAACTCTCGTGAAGAGACTTCAGGCATTTGGACGTCCATTGGAAAGGTAAGTTAAGGCTAAGCTCCATCCCTTCTTTTAGCACAAAATTCGGGAAATCCCCAAAACTTCAAATGCAATATTTTACTATTTTGTTGCTAGAAAGACCTTGTGTAAAAGGCATTGGGACCGTAGATGAATTATCTTCATTACGTTATTAGGTTGACATTCCATTCATTCACACAAACTGGACATTCAATATTTATATATCAATTTATTGGTTTTTCCTGACTACCAATCCATATGTTGAGGTGTTGCTCTTTTTTTGTGTGGTGTCACGAAACAAATAAAGGTAGATTACGAGGGGAATATAGTATTCATAATCAGTCCTTCTTCCATAATAAAACTATAATTACAACACTTAGAAAGTAACACGTTTATTTACAATAATCTCTAGTATAATGCTCCTGTTTAAACTACTAAGGCACCTGATTCTTTTAAATACTTTCTTTTATTAAATAACATGAAACCAAGTATAAGCATTATGTGAAGCATCTTTATGAACCTTTTAAGAGTTAAGGACTCATTCTAAATGTTAAGTTAAGTTCTCAAACGTATTCAAAAGATATGTAAGACCCCACGGGTCATGTATATATGACATGACAATAATTATGATGTTATGAGAATAACTGTACCAATGAGCCAAGATTGGCTAAATACATGTTATGGCCTACTATGTTCACTCAACATTCATATCATACATGGCACGTTATGCATGGGTTTTGAGCTATAATCAAAGGTATGGGGCCTATTTTCCCAACTGACTATATATATGTATATGATACGGGTGGCCACAAGATGGTAGATATGATGTCGGGTAGCTCATGGAAAGGACCACCATTGCTAGCATTTGGTTGGGTATGTCATGCATTTGCATCAATATATATATGTATTCACGACTGCAATTACTCGAGCATACCATGCATATTTGATCACTAGGAGGCTGAGTGTTCGCCAGGAAGGTTAATTGAGTTTTGGTTATAGGTGGTATTTCTATTACCCTTTTTACTACAGTTATCTATGATTTTACTTTCTACCTTACATACCAGTACATGTTTATTCGTACTGATGTCCCGTTTCCTGGAGGACGTTGCATTCTATTTCGTGGGTGCAGGTTCAGGTAGCGACTCTGATCGACCCCTCTACTAGTAGCCCAGTTTAGCTATGAGTTGGTAAGTTCCACCTCTTCCTAGATCTTCCATAGGATGCTTAATTTTAATTATACAATTGGGTATAGTTGTGGCCCTGTCCCAACAATGTTAGTGACATTCTTAGAGGCTATTATGGAAATGTTATTTAGGGTTGGTTTTCTTGGCACCTTTCAGTCTCTAGTCATGGGATTGGTATGTATATATGTAGTGTGTGACTGTACCTCTGTTGTTGCAGCCTTGTTTGTTAGTCAGTACTTTATCATTTTGATTTACCTATCATGATATGCTTGGTTTACCGTTAAGCAACTCATGACCTAAATTGTCCAGACTTAGTTTTTTCAGATGTTATGTTGCCCGATCGTTTGGCCCCTAGTTTAGTTAAACTAGCATGTTTAGTGGTTTACTCGGCCAATGATGGTATCGAGGGCCAATCGTGCCTCCCCTTCTTTTGAGGCGTGACAAGAAATTTTAAAAAGTCATCAGAAGAAACCTCTCACAGGTCATAGAATCTTACACTGCCCATGGACAGGTCTCGTAGAAGTAACCTCTAGATTTTAGTTTTGATCCATGAAACCCCAATGTATGAGTCGTAGAGTGAAGCACGAGCCGTGAACCTATTTGTAAGTGCCGACATAGTTTTCGTATTTTGTTTTGGTTTTTTATTTTACACATTAGAAAGTAACACGTTTATTTCCAATAATCTCTAGTATAATGCTCCGGTTTAAACTACTATGGCACCTGATTTCTTTTAAATACTTTCTTTTATTAAATGACATGAAACCAAGTATAAGCATTATGGGAAGCATCTTTATGAACCTTTTAAGAGTTAAGGACTCATTCTAAATGTTAAGTTAAGTTCTCAAACATATTCAAAAGATATGTAAGACCCCATGGGTCATGTATATATGACATGACAATAATTATGATATTATGAGAATAAGTGTACCAATGAGCCAAGATTGGCTAAATACATGTTATGGCCTACTATGTGCACTCAACATTCATATCATACTTGGCACGTTGTGAATGGACTTTGAGCTATAATCGGAGGTATTGGGCCTATTTTAACAACTGACTATATATATGTATATGATACGGGTGGCCACAAGTTGGTAGATATGATGTCGGGTAGCTCGTGGAAAGGACCACCATTGCTAGCATTTGTTTGGGTATGTCATGCATTTGCATCTATATATATATGTATTCACGACATGCAATTACTCGAGCATACCATGCATATTTGATCACTAGGAGGCTGAGTATTCACCAGGAAGGTTAATTGAGTTTTGGTTATAAGTGGTATTTCTATTACCCTTTTTACTACAGTTATCTATGATTTTACTTTCTACCTTACATACCAGTACATGTTTATTCGTACTGATGTCCCGTTGCATGGGGGACGTTGCATTCTATTTCATGCGTGCAGGTTCAGGTAGCGACTCTGATCGACCCCTCTACTAGTAGCCCAGTTCAGCATGAGTTGGTAAGTTCCACCTCTCCCTAGATCTTCCATAGGATGCTTCATTTTAATTATACAATTGGGTATGGTTGGGGCCCTGTCCCTACAATGTTAGTGACGCTCTTAGAGGCTATTGTGGACATATTATTTTGGGTTGGTTTTCTTGGCACCTTTCAGTCTCTAGTCATGGGATTGGTATGTATATATGTAGTGTGTGACTGTACCTCTGTTGTTGCAGCCTTTTTGGCTAGCCAGTACTTTATCATTTTGGTTTACCTATCATGATGTGCTTGGTTTAATGTTAAGCAGCTCATGACCCAAATTTTCCAGGCTTAGTTTCTTCAGACATTATGCTGCCCGATCGTTTGGCCCCTAGTTTAGTTAAACTAGCATGTTCAGTGGTTTACTCGGCCAAGGATGGTATCGAGGGCTAGTCGTGCCTCCCCTTCTTTTTGGGTGTGACAAGAAGTTTTGAAAAGTCATCAGAAGAAACCTCTCACAGGTCGTAGAATCTTACACGGCCCATGGACAGGTCTCGTAGAAGTAACCTCTAGATTTTAGTTTTGATCCATGAAACCCCAATGTATGAGTCGTAGAGTGTAGCACGAGACTTGAACCTATTTGTAGATAGTGTCGACATAGTTTTCGTATTTTGTTTTGGTTTTTTATTTTACACAGTATAAATAGGTTTTTAGGTTATTTTTCATAAAGTTTCCAGCAGTCACAAACTTTGAACAAGGTTTTTGAGGATACACTTAGGATTTATCATATTTTGAGAGAAGAAACTTTAGTGTTTGTTCTTTATTCAACCTTGTGATTCTAATTGAAGAGGTAGATTTCATATTCTTAATTCATTTGTGTAAGTGGTCAATTTTCTTACTTTACTTCATAATATCTGCATTTATACTGATCAGGCATAGCTAAATCCACAACTAGGGTTGTGGGAACCATGACGAACTAACTAGGTAAAAGCAGATATTTTGTAAGTATTGGAGGGTGTGTTAGGTTGTATTAAATAATTCTCTTCACTTTAACTATTTTTTAACAGAGGCCTACGTTAGAACTCACCTAGTGTTACTTGCCGGATCAAGGAAGTAATGAATAGGAAAAGAGGTAATTAACAGGATTTGATTAAGATGTTCTTGTCTAATCAACTAAATCAGATAAAGGGAAGGTTGTACTGGGATAAAAGTAAAGGTTAGTAATGCCATATCACAGAGACAGATCAAGTTTAGAGATGAAATTTACCTATTTGCTAAATAATACCCAGTCAGAGATTCATGGGAACACATCACCCTAGTTAGCTCTTCTACTGATTTCTCATCACCTGCATTCATTTAGTTTAGTTAATTTTACTCTACAACCCACCCTCTCTTTCCTGGGAGTTAAGTAGGTTAATCATTCCCGACTTACATTTAATTAACTCTTGAGTCTACCATATTCCCTGAGGGATCAACCTTAACCTCGATTAGGTTAATTACTTGACAGTGACCGCTTTACCTCAAAAAGAAGGTGTGGCTTGAGCGACATCACAAGCTTTCATTAATGAGGCCCCCACGGACCGCGAACATACCACGAACATGGTGTACAAGTCACCCATGTAACAACTGATGCATTTTAGTTGTTTTTTTGCAAGGTCTAATTTTCCGACCGAATGATCACAATTCATTTGAAATCTTGTGTGCACAAACTATGTTATCCCACCAAACTCGATATTTCATACTCAATAGTGCAGTCGAAGTTTCCATTCGAGGTTATTTTGATAAAAAGTGCATCCTACTCTCAAGTGTCATTTTTAGCGAAAACTACCAGGGTTTAGAAATGAGTTTGAAATCGTAGGAAACCAAACGAAAGGTCATTCTAGACCAAACTTGATATTTTGGAGCTAATCGTGTTGTCAAATTATTCATTTGAGCATGATTTTCAAGAATGTTGACCAAAGCTAAATTTAGGCTAAATTTCAAATGCTAAAACACTAAGTGGTTCACACTTGCACCAAAAGCCTCATAACTCGATCCAACTATGTTTCAAGCGTGAAATAGTCATTCTGAAGCTGATGAAACTGTCAACATTTGGTTTTAAGGTTGTTTTCCTATAATTTTATTGAATCAACTTTTCCAATTTTAAAGGTACAAAAACTGCACAAAATCCAAATGAATGGCTAGGCGACTGAACTGTCAATTCCATCAAGTCATAAATAACTTAGGGTGACTTTGAGAAATCTCTAATCAGTGAATTGAAGGCAGAAACACAAAAATGACGTGGAGGGTCATTACAAGATTATATTTTGAATAACTAGTTACAACTATCATTGACTAGTGGATTTTTACAAAATTATGTGTATTTGAATTTATGGTTGCAAATATTTATTATAAAAGAAATATGGAGATTTGTGATTTATTAAAACAATATCGTAGGATATTTGAATTTCTTGTTCGTTAATTAAGGTTTACTCATTTAGTAAGATGCTATGAAGTTGGGGAAGCTTTTGTAGTTTTCATGAATCATGAGGCTTTTATAGAAAAAATACAACTTAAAAAATTATAATTAAATGTCCAAATAAAATTTTAACTTCATATCAACATGAAAATTATGTCCAAATGGATCCTATGTTTATTAAATTTGAATAGATTTTAGATATTAAGATGAAATCTAATATGAATTCCTATCTATTCAAGGAATTGTAGTTATAGTAAGAAATTCAAAACTCTTCCCAAGATGTGATTTAAAACAAAGAAGAAAATAAAAGGGAAAAGAATTATCAAGAAAAATTGCCATCAATGTATATAGCCCTAAACTAAAATTTGTCATCCAATTTATAAAAAAGCTGCAAATTTAACTATGATTAAAAATTAGCCATGGTAAGATTTTATCCATTACTATCCTCCCTCTCGCAATCTATAAAAAATTAAAATAAATAGGGCCAAATAAAATGTTTGAAATATATATTGGGTTGAGTTCATTTATGAGGGGTGTTAATTAGCCCGTTAGGCTATTAGCTTGCCCTTCTTAATCCTTATCCTTAGTCTTAGTGTACAAATACATCACTATATGTTTAGAAAAAAAATAAATTTTCTATATTAGTTGACAGCTAGGGTTCATAATTTTCATCCCTAGGATATCTTGGTTGCGGAAACAATAGGATTCATCCATCTTGTGAGGATCTTCAACAACTGGTGATATGAATCTTGGTTGTTGCAGATTCCCTTCCTCTATGGAAAAACTTGCTAGTCTCCTAAACTAGTACTTATGAGTGAAATACTACACCAAACTTGAAAGTATTACTTTAAATTCAGGTAAACAGAGGATTTTATCCTTTTTTTAAAAACATATTGTGTTTCCTTGCCAAAAATGTAGATTCCTCTAGAATTTGTCAATCTTCAGAATGATCAACAGTCTGAATAACTAGAATTTGAAACAAAATTGGTGAAAATTAAAATTTAATAAATAATAATTTTGAATTAGATTATTACAAATAATGACAATAAAATCAAATTTTCAAGTCATAGCAACATAATATTTTCATAACCTAGAAAATACTAAAAAAAATGTGCAGGGTTACCCAAAATAAAAATAAAATAAATCTTCAACTAAAGAATGACAGCTATTAAATAACCATATTAATCGTAACACAAATTTTTATTTTTGGTTGTAGCATAATCAGTGATTACATATATTTTTATTTTAGGTTAATGCACCATATTAATTACATTCCTCCTGTTTCTTTCAAAAAAGGTAAAATAGTCCATAATGACAGCAAATGTGATTCTTCAAGATCTGGTTTGTGAGCGTCCCTATTGAAAATCTTCCATTTATGAACTGGTCTAATTTTCCTTTTTCTGATATACCATAGAATCAAATTTTTGTTCTATTTTGATTCAACATGGTGGCAAATGAAATTCTTCAATTGTTGTATTCTATAAATTATTTTCGTAATCTATATATGAAATTCTTTTAAATGATTGGCATGATCTTGCATTGTTAACTTTTTTTTATTGTTGTCGAAGCAGGTAGATATGTTGATTATGATTTGGACGGAGCGTTATATGATTCGAACACTCTATAATGGGTTAGTTGAAGTTCTATCTGCACAACTGAGGATAGACATAACAATTGCAGAAATGAAAATTAAGTATTTGGTGAGAGATAGTAACCACCGTTATCAATACACAATGACATGGGTGTTCGTGTGTATCTAGACCAGAGAAGAGGTAGTGTTGTTTTTTTAGGAAGTACCCATTATGTATAACATTGAAAAAAGTATAATGGAAGATGTCGAAACAATGCCTGTTGCAGGAGCAGATATAAATTTGGTTTCAAGGAGGACTAGGTGTCAAGATTTATACTCCACTAATTCAATACGTTTGATTGGTCTTACCCCCAACGAAGGGGTTCATGATGTAGACGAGGGTGATATCTCTATAATAAGTGATTCTAGAAGTTTGGAAGTGAATGTGAACCAAGTTTACAAGGACAAAATTGTGATGATGAGTGTGATTAAACACCACGCATATGTCAACAAATTCCGATTTATAGTTATCAGGTCTAGACAAACATGGTAAGTTTTATTTTTTTGTGTGTATTTGTCTGGAATATTGGTTGTATAATTTTTGATGTGTCTAGTATTTACCAATGTAACATTTATATATCACTTAGAGATAAAATCCATGGTACTAGACATATAATAAATTATACTAATATTAGGGTGTTGTTTTTCTATATATGAGTGGTATAAGGATGTCAAATCCATGGTAACATTCGTTTTATTTTGTGTGTAGATTTGGTATAATTGTGGATAATACATGAAGAACTTTATCTGTATTAGGGAGAGGTGATTAGACAAGATATGACACAATATCATATCACCAAGGATATGACTTTATATAAAAAGGAGTGGAGATTACATATTAAGGTAGAAGATTAGTAGGGATAAAATATTGTCTTGCCTTGTGATGATTTTAGGTTTATCATATGATTAGTTGTGCTATTATGGTAGTGTTATTATTGTTTTTTTAATTATTTTGCTACTTTTATTTTTTTTTCTTGTAGAATTGGAATTACTCATTATTTTAGCGATATTATATATATTTTTTCTTGTTTTGCTTAGGGCAGATACATTTGAGCTGAGGGACTATCGAAAGCAATCTCTCTATGTTCATGAGATAGTGGTAAGGTTTACATACACTCTACCCTCTCCAAACCCCACTTTATGAGATTTCACTGGTTTTGTTATTGTTGTAGGGGAAGGAAGATGAGCAGTTAGTTTATCAAGTCAACTATGTTCTGATAGAAGAGAATTTCACTATGTTCTGATAAAATGTTATGTAATGATCATTCCATTCAAGAGACCAATGCCTATACAAAGCTCAAACATCTCCCTTTTGAGGGAAATTTTGGATAACATCTCTAGCCTCTTTCACCCGCTTGACCTTGTGGGAGAAAGAAATGAGTATCTTATTGATATTACGTTTGTCTATCCTGAAATCTCCACTAGTCTTGAGGAAGCCAGAACCAACCCCATTAATTGGGCTGAGTTCAGAATTATTTTTGGAGTTCAACCAGCTGCATTTCACTTTAAATGGCTTTGCAGATGTCGCATAGTGAATTAGAGCATAATTGCGAGGCATGCAATCATCGGCATCATAAGCATCCCAGACTTGATTACCATCAAAACATTTTTCCATTCTATCCTCGTCAAAACTATGGAAGTCAGAATCAGGAACAGTCATTGACTTAGCTTCTGGTTCTAAATTAACAGGAGCACTAAAGACAGGCGACTTTTTCTTCCTTGCTGCATAGGGCTGCAGATCATTTGCATCAGCAGCTTTTCAAACTTCATCTAAGAAGGAAATAGAAGTGGAAAAGAAGAAACAAACTTCTCCTAAAGTGGAAAAAAATGATCTGAGAAAGGATAAAACTGCTCATGATTCTGTGGCGGATTACAAAATGTTATGTGAGCAGAAAAAGTCACCAGTCTAATTCTGACTTCCATAATGTTGACTAGAATAGAACGAAAAAATCTTTTAATCGTAGTGAAGTCAGTGCTGCTTATGACACCGATGATTGCATGTCGCGCTGTTATACTCTGATTTACGATGTGATATCTAAAAAGACATTTGAAATTAAATTTACCTGGCAGAACTTCAACATTAATTCTTAACTCATCTTAATTAATTGTGTTGGTTCTGGCTTCCTCAAGACCAGTGGAGATTTGAGGATAGGCAAGCATGATATCAATACGACGTTTAATTCTTTCTCCCTCAAGGTCAAGTGGGTGAAAGGGGCTAGATGTTTTATACAAATTTTCCCCAGCAAGG
>JBCEWC010013643.1:0-14928 GCA_038996855.1 Solanum aculeatissimum
TTAATTAAAGAGTTATCATTCCCTAGAATTGACAACTAATAAGAACTATTCCCAAAAATTATACACCTAAAATCGATACGGTGTCAGATAGAAAAATATGAAGAGACATGTATCACAATAGTATCAGATAAAAATCAAAATAAGGGATAAATGTAATTTTTTCAAATGGGTGAGATTTTTTGAAAATATAAAAATATAAGTGGGGTAGTTTGATAAAAATTCCTTTCTATTTTGTGATTCATAAAATCCCCCCCAAAAAAATCTATTCATAAAAATAATGAGTATCATTTAATAATGCATTAAGCTCAAATAGAGTTGATCGTACATATTTTGAAAAATGCATTTACTAATACATATGAAAAGTCAATATAATTTAAAATTTCTATTTTGCGACGCACAAGCTCTAAAAAATACGTCTATTCTTGAAAACCATCGAGTGTTATTAACTAGGTCATCACGAATGGACGCACTAAATTTACACTAAAAAAGAGACAGGCACACATACTCTGAAAAATTCATGAACTAACATAAAAAATCGAGATAATCTTAATTCTATTTCTTCACACATAAACTCCAAATAAAAAGTGATGAAAAATCGAGATAATCCTAATTCTATTTCTTCACACATAAACTCCAAATAAAAAACAATGCATGTCCTTAAAAATCAATGAGTATCATTTACTCAGTCGTCACAAATTGAAAATAATGATTATCATTTACTAGGTTATCACAAATGAACCCAAAAAATTAAGTTCAAACACAATATGACCTGCTTTACTCCCTTACTATGTACTGAAAGCCCTGGGATGGAATCGTCTTTGGTAGAAAACGTTTCATTCGACAACAACAACACCATACTCAGTGGAAACCCACAAGTAGAGTCTGGGGAGGGGTAAAATGTACACAGACTTTACCATTATCTCATAGAGATAGAGAGACTATTTTCGGAAGACCCTCGTCTGAACAATATCAAACTCCAAAAGCAGAAGAAACGTTTCATCCGAGTATCACAAAAATTACTAAAACAACAAGCATATGGACATGACCAAGTAGAAAAATAACACACAACAAGCCCAGAATAACCATGGGAGACAAAAGTGAGTTTAAGAAAACTTCATATTATAATAACAAGTTATGCTACAGATAAGTCAGTCAGATCATCCACCCAGATTCACTAATATTCCCAAAACTGATGTACAGAGTACGTTACGTTCTAGCTATTCACTTTAACTTGCGAGAAATTTGAGGTCAAACATCACAGATCGATTAAAGACTACTGAAGATCCATAAACAGGATTGTAATCATGTACTAGTTTTCGATGAAGATCACTTCCGCTTTAGGTGATGCACGTTGAAATGTTGTTAGCTCAGCAACGAGTTTTTTAACTGCTGTAGATGCTTTAACTACACACGACGTGAAGAGCATTCTCACTAGCATGGGAGAATTGGCTAACAGAAGTTTGGCAAGCTGCATTTCAATGATTGAGCCACTAGCAAGTGTTAGTCTAACTTCCTTTAGGTGATTAAACATTACATCTGAGGGAAATTCTACTTGATGAGCTTCTTCCATCTCATATTTACCATAAGCCTCCTAAGAAAAATTTACAAAACTCAATTCTCTGAACTCGTTGATGTTTTAAGTAGTACGAAAATGAACAAGACAACAAGAAAGAGAGAAAAGAGTACCGAAATATCCATATATTGTAAATATGGGAAGCTTCGTATCAAGCAAAGAGTACAAGACACCTCAACCGAGTTGTACAGATCAACACTTATGTCAAGTTTATTGACACAGTAAAGATCAAAGGGAAGCCTCATCGGTAATTCACTTACTTCTGCAGCAAATAACTAGGAGGAAAAATATTAAAAAATCAGGATGACACGAAGCCAAAAACGATTCAAAATGCATTACAATAAAGCCAGGAAGCAAAATTTACCATATTCAAGTATAGATGCTCAAGTGCAGAAAAAGACTCAAACGACTCGAAAAACTTCACAATATCCCATTTTTCTGCCCCCAAATAATCTGTGTCACTAGATGCAAGTAAAAGTTTCGCCAGAAGAGGGATATTCTTTAAACAGATAGATCTCACACTGCCTGCAAAGTAAAATGATTTCAGCCTGGGAGCATTAATTTCAATGAGGTTGCTGTAAGTCTCGGCAATATACAGCACCAAATGCTCGAGCAACAAGCAATGAGAGATTAAACTTCCTAGCAACTCGGAAGAAATTGTAACTTCACATAGTTCCAACTTAATTAACCTATCAAATCCTTTGAAGGTAGGTGGACGAAGTATTAAGCAATTCTGGAGAATCAAATTCCTCAACTGCAAACTTTTGAAAAATGAAGGTGGCAATTCGTATGGGTCACCCCTGAATGGAAGTTTAAGAACAAGATCCCGAATGCCATTTTTAGCAAGAAAATATACCAAGTCATCGATCATAGGACAACTTCTCGACTTAGGAACACAAAGTGTAAACTTTGTAATCGGTCCTTCATGAAATATCAAAATGTGGTAGATAATCTTGGTAATCGCAGTTGTATGGAATATTAAGTTATTTTTAGTTTTCCAAAAAGTATCATCAAGCGTCAACTCTGGAAGTCTGCACCATTTATATCTCCATATGCTTGATAAAATGCTAGTCCTCACCGCATCTCTAAAAGGCAAACTCATCAAAATGACATCAATCACATTCTCGGGAAGATTGCTAAGTACATCCAGAGGTAACAATTCACAACAATTCCTTTTAGCCTCAGGAGGCATCATAGCACCGCATTCACCAACGAAGACCCTGTAGAAAAATGAACAATCTCACAACTAAGGCAAGACATCTTAGCATCTCACTTGATTGACTATCTGAACTCTCACTTTATCACTTTATCGATAAAAGTTCAATTCCTAACCCCCCAATGTAATTAAAAAAAGGGAAAAGCAATATATTACTCATTATAAAAATGTCTCACATATACTATTACACAAATAACTCAAATATAACCTTTATAACTGAAATCACTCATAAATCTCAATAATATATCGATCAATATAGAAAGTTGTTCTTAAGATATCAAAAGAAAACCCAATTACATTTTGGCTACAATTTACATAACCCTAAGCATAATTAAACATTTTGTTTCACAAATTAATTACACAATCTAAATGGCAATTGGATTTTTAAAAGGAAAAATGAAGAATTAATGCTTACCAAGATTAAAAAAATTAGTGATTTAGGAAGATCCAAGAGGAACAAAATACCCTTTCATCAACCAGAGAGAGAGAAATGGAGATTGTAGATTTAACAGGGCGGAGGTTTTCTTAAAATTAAGGGGGGAAAAGAAAAGCAAGCGGTGAGGAGTGATTAGAGTGTGTAATTAATATTTAAGGGAAAAAAAGGGAGATTTTTTTTCCACGTAAAAAAATTAACTTTATGGGTGTGTTGTGTATAGAGGAAAAAGTTTAAAAAAAAATTGGGGGTAGGGGAAGGAAAATGGGGAGGGGATTACAATGTGGGGAATCGAACCGTCACCAACAAAGTGATAGTTCACGTAATCAACCAACTGAGCTACTAAGATTTTATTATCGTGTGCTCTTCAACTTGACTTCAGTTGTTATTCATGTTGTTTAAGTTTGAGTCTGCACAAATAGACATTTAGATTGTATAAAATTGAACAAATAGATATATTCGTCTTACGTGACATCCTATGAGTATTATATCATTTAGAACGTGCGTATATACTTATTTAATTTTGTACGAGTTTAAGTGTCTATTTGTGCACATTAAAAGTTAGAGAGCATAAATGACAGTTGAAATCAAGTTAAAAGATATTTATGTATTATGCCTTATTTTTATTATGTTGGGTATATAAGAAAAAGACATAATACATAAACCTACCTTTTAATTTGGCCTCAAATGACAATTATGTCCTCCAACGTACTTTGAGCGTACACAAGTAGTCACTTGAGTTTGTATACAATTGAACATGTAGACACACACATCTTTGTGACATGATAGACACAGGATGCTACTTAGGATGTGAATTGTTACATTGATGCACGAGTCTACTTTCTCAACTTTATACAAAATTAAGTGCTTACTTTTGCACACCCAAAGTTAGTGGATAAAGTTGCCAGTTGAATCCAAGTTAAAAGACATATATATGATGCCTAAGCTTTTTTTTTTAATCTTAAACATATTTGTATTAATTGAGATGAATACTATGGGGTGAAGGCTAGGGTCAGTCGACCAGGTTAGAGCTAGTAACCAACATGCGCATTCGACTGAACTCAATAGATCTTGTTTAAATAGTATATTTATATTAATAAATTTATTAAATATGTACAAATATTAAATCTCGAATTCAGTAATAATCACTTAAAATCGTCATTACAAAATTTATTGAAAGATGGGTGCTATGAGGTTATAGAGGATTTAAGATATAATTTGGGGAAGAGCTAAATTGCAAGAGTCTATTGTAGTATATATATATATATATATATATAATCACATATAAACGACATACTTTTTAATTTGGCTTCAGTTGATATCTATGTACTCCAACTTTGAAATTTAAATGTGTAAAAATAGACACTTAAACTTATATAAAATTAAACAAGTAAACACATACGTTCTTCGTGACATAATATATGTAAGATACCATTGATTATCATAAATTGCCATGTAGGACGCCACATACTTCTTCAACATTGTGCTTTCCTCTTCTCACTTATCACCTTCTTTTCCCTTCTTCATATTTTAATAGAATGAGTGCGTCTACTTATTTAATACAACAAATTTATACGTCTACTTGGGCACATAAGAAGTTGAAAAGTATAGATACAAATTGAGGCTAAGTTAAATGACATTTTTATATAAGCCTAAAAAAACTTTAGCCTAGAACTATGTGCCTTCATTACTTATAATTAAGACAAGTAACCTTTAACTCTTTGGGTTCATACCACCTATGAATATGAGTAGTGGGATAAAAGATCTCGAATTCAAACTCTTTGGGTTAGATTCGGATATAATTAATATCAAACATCGAATTGAAAAAAGAAATATTACTCCCTTCATTTCTTTTATTTGTTCATTTTTTTAAAAACAAATTTTTATTTTTTACTTTTAACATATCAAAAAATTATTATTATTATTTTCATTTTTTACCTTTCTTTAAATTACTTATTTCCTAAATCATCTTTTAAGACTTAATACTAACACCAGCTAAACTGAAGAGGTCAAATGGATATCACACTTCGCTTCTCTATATTGAGTTTTCTTTTCTTTTTGAGAAAAAGTAAACAGTCAGTAACACACTTAAAGTATCTCAATTTCACATTTAATTTATTATATGAATAAGTTTTCTACTTGCATTATCATTTGCTATTTGTCAAAACACATATCAATTATCAATCGCTTACCTTTCTTATTCGAATGCTTATATGTGAATCACACATATATCTTTAAAAAAAATTTGCATTTATAACTTCATAAAAAGTTGAAATTTTTGGTTAGCCAAATAACAAATTCACTTGAAATACTGAATAAAAAAAACTTTTTTGAAGTTGAAGACATTTAATTAATTTTTTTCCTCTGTTTTAATGCCAATTATTTAATTCATTGATTACTTTAAACTGAAAATTCAAATGGTCATTAAAAAAAGTAAATAATTAGGGAAACTTAAGAGTTAATTAAATAAATAAATAAATTAATTAGGAGAACAAACCCAAAACGGTTTTAAAAACCTAAATCCTTACATTTACTTGAAAACTTTTTGAAACGGTGTTAACAAGAGAGGAAAAATTAAGCATAGAACTCAAAAAAAGCCTAATAAATCCATCTTGTAAAGTAAGATTAATGTTTTTCTAATGTTGAATTTCATAATTTTGTTGAATTTCACTTAATTATGTTATATATATGTCATAATCTTTTAGTTTTTATTGTGCTTATAGTTTTCAAGCATTGTTAATCCCAATACTATGTTTGTTTTTATTGTTACTCCGATATGAATTGCCTTGTTCATTTTTCATGTGTTTGAAATCGAGATATCTAACGCGCCAAAAGGATTTGATAGGTTAATTAGCTTGGAATTACATGATGTGACAATTTCTTCCAATTTGCTTCAAAGTTTCATCTCTCATAGTCCGTTGCTTGAGCGATTGGTGCTTCAAGTCTTAGACATCGGAACTGATGGCGTTGAAATTAATGCTCTCATGCTGAGAACCTTCGAATACAGGGGCCATATAAATTGTATCTGTTTAAAAAATGTCCCTCTTTTGGCGAAACTTTCACTTACAGATGCAGAGTTATGTTATTCGAAACCAGAAGGAATACGTGCTGTTGCCAAGTTTTTTGAACCTTTATCTGCTCTGGAGTATCTCGAAATGGCTAACTTGGTAAATGTTTGCTTCGTTAATTCATCTGAATTGGAAACGTTTTTGATTTTTAATCGCCCTGATTTTGTTATTTTTTTCCTAGTCTGTGTCTCCAGGAGCAGGTGAAGTACCAGCAACGATTCCTTTCGTTCTTTACTCTGTCAAACATCTTTGCGTAGGTGGTATGTATTACAATCCATTGGAGTTGGTCATGTCTACTCTTTGCTTGATAAGAAGCTTCCCAAATTTACAATATATGGATATTCAGGTTTTTTGTGGTTCGACTCTTTTCTTTCTCTTGTCGCATGTCTTTACTCATTTTTACGCTTAATAAATTCAAAGACTTGAGCTTTTGTTAGTGTTTTAGGTGTCAAGTTTTTACGATGATTTTCCTGCTCCAGAACATCGAGCGTTTCTCAAATGTGACATTTAGTCACCTCAGAGAAGTTAAGTCAGATAATTTTATAGGCTCAGAGCCAGAGATGCAACTTATGGAGCTTCTCTTAGCCAAATCTCCGATGCTGGTGAAAATGCAAATCAATCTCTTCGGGCATGTTAAGGAATCTAGACGAGCTCAAATACTCGCGAAGCTGTCTAAAGTTGAGCCTGCATCACCTAAACCATGATATAAATAGATTGAAAAAATTCTTGATGCGATGTTTTCGTTTGACATAAGATATATAAGAGACTGAATTGTTTGGAGACAATTGTTTTGACTAAGTCTGTTTCAGTGATATTTAATTTTGATTTCCTTTATCCGAAGCAATGTTTTTTGTAAAAAACAGAATGACTGTAACTTTCTGATATAGTCATTTATCGCGCTTTTGTTGTAACTCTCGTCATAATTATGTTAAGTAGTAGTATTGATACAACTACTGAAGAGTTGACAGTATGAACTATGAAGCTCAATCTTTTCTAGGAAAACTGAAACGTTCTTTTATGAACTCGAGAGGGGAGGGAATTAATTTAAAGTGATGAACCCAAAGAGTCAGTTAAAACTATTAATAGTGCTTAGCAGCTGAAGACTCTTAATCAAAGTCTTTTTGGATCATGGTAAAGCTTGATATGCTCTGGTCATACTGTTATTTTCTCATCCATATGTTAGTTTAATCGTACACAGGTTGTTATTACCAAATATTATCATCCGATGTCTCCAAAGGACAACAAACGTTGTAGTGCAACTTTACCTCTCGATGTACTTAGCAACCTTCCTGATAATCTACTTGATGACATTCTTATTCGTATGCCCTTACGAGATGCTGTGAGGACAAGCATTTTATCGAAGAAATGGAGGTATAACTGGTGTAAACTTTCAGCGTTAACACTTGATCAAGCACTTTGGGAAGCAACAAATAGCTCAATACCCCTTGTAACTAGGTTTACAGACATTATTTACCACTTTTTGGCACTCCATGTCGGACCAATTACTAAGTTTACCCTCTCCATTGCTAGTATGGAAAATTACCTTCGAATTGACTACTTGATATCTTTCCTCTCAAGAAATGGCATTCAACATCTTGTTCTTCAATTCCCGAAGGATAAACCATACAAATTGCCTTCTTCATTTTACACATGTTCGCAAATTAGACATCTGAGTCTCAAGTACTGTTCAATTCAGCCTCCACTGACCTTCAAAGGATTTAATGAGTTAGTTAGTCTTGTGTTGTATGAAGTCACAATTTCTGCTGAAATGCTTGAAAGGTTAATCTCTCATAGCCTGTTGCTCGAGGAGTTGGTGCTGTGTGTCTCAAGTACTTTAGACCACATTCAAATTGACGCTCCCATGTTGAAATCCTTTGACTTCACAGGCAATATAGAGTTAATATCCTCAGTGAAAGCACCCTTTCTTGTGGAACTTTCTCTTGTTGATACAATAGAATCTTCAGAGGCAGGACAATCTGATCTTGGCAAGTATTTTGGGTGTTTTCCAACTCTCGAGCATCTCTACTTGAATTATCTTAGTGTCCAGGTAAATATTGCATCATGTCCACCGTAATGCACTTCCATCGTGTGGGCTTTCAGTGCTCCTGATTTTCAATGTTTTCTTAGTTCTTGGCTGCAGGATCAAGTGACATAGCAGCAAAGCTTTCGTCTCCTCTTCATTGTCTTAAATGTCTTTGCCTATCAGACATCATTCTGGTTGAATTAGCTGAGCTTTCGTTTGTTCTTTGCTTGATAAGAAGCTCCCCATATTTGCAAGATATTCAAATAAAGGTGCTAATGATGCTTAATTTCATTTTTTATTTATGGTTCTTTGTATGTGGTTTCGGAAACAACCTCTTTATCTCTATGAGGTAGTGGTAAGATCTGCGTACATTTTACCCTCCTCAGACCGCACTTGTGGGATTCTTTGTACGTGGTGACTTGCTTATGTTCAACCTTATTATATCTTCAATTTAAGTTATTTAGTACTTACGTTTTTTCTTAATCTTTTGTAGATTGATTATGCGGCATTTGAGGAATTGATTTCTCCTGTGCCTGATGATGTTGTTAATGAAATTCCTTCAAGTTTCTCCGATGTGACATTTAATCACCTCAGGTCTGTCGAGTTTGAAGGTATTACAGGCAAAAAGCCTGAAATGGAGCTTGTCAAGCTTCTGTTAGCGAAGTCTCCGATGCTTGACAGAATGCTAATCCAACCTAATACAGAAAATGCATCTGCTGAAACAAGACTAAAGGTTGTTACAGAGATAACAAAATTTCCGAGGGCATCACCTAAAGCAGAAGTTGACTATAACAGTAGTGTTTGATCTCTAGTCCTTTTATCAGATCCTCATAGTTTTTGTAAGCGAAGATGGAAGCAATGCAGTAGCGTATTGATGTGTTTCGCAAACATATGTTAATCTTGTTAGCTTTTTTGATGTCTCATCTTGAATGAACAAAGATCTGTTTGCTAAGGAGGACAAAAAACTTTCTAGTGCTACTTTACCTCTAGGTGTACTTAGCAACATTCCTGAGAATCTACTTGATGGCATTCTTATTCGTGTGCCCTTACGAGATGCTGGGAGGACAAGCATCTTATCAAAGAAATGGAGGTGTAACTGGTGCAGACTTCCGGTGTTAACGCTTGATAAAACACTTTGGGAAACAACAAATAACAAAACACCCCTTGTAACTAGGTTTACAAACATAATCTACAACCTCATAATTTTCCTCTCAAGAAATGGTATTCAACATCTTGTTCTTCAACTTTAAATCATACAAATTGCCTTCATTTTTCGAATGTTCGTGAATGAGACATCTGAGTCTACTATTGTTCAATTCAGCCTCCATCTACCTTCAAAGGATTTAGTGAGTTAGTTAGCATTGAATTATATCAACTCACAATTTCCTCCAAAATACTTGAAAATCTAATCTCTCATAGCCAGTTCCTTGAGAAGTTGGTGCTGAAAATCTCATGTTTTTGGGACTACATTCAAATTGATGTTCCCAAGTTGAAATCCTTCGACTTCACAGGCAATGTAGAGTTAATATACCCTGAAGAAAGTACCATTACTTGTGAAACTCTCATTTGCGAATACAGTTGTACCTTCAGAGGCAGGACAACCTGATCTTGCCAAGTATTTCGAGTTTTTTCCTACTCTCGAGCATCTCCACTTGAATCATCGTAGTGTCCACGTAAATATTACATCACGACTTCATTGTAATGCATTTTCATAGATGTAAACCATCATTTTTTTTTCTGATTTTCGATATTTTCTTCTTAGTTCTTGGCTGCAGGATCAGGTGATATAGCAGCAAAGCTTTTCGCTCCTCTTAATTTTCTTAAATATCTTTGCCTATCCGGCATTTGTCTGGATGAACTAGTTGGTCTTTCGTTTGCTCTTTGCTTGATAAGAAGCTCCCCGTATTTACAAGATATTCAAATGAGAGTGTGAATATAGTTCAATCGTTATTATTATTTTGTTCTTTTTTTGTTTATATGTATTGACTTGCTTATGTTCAAACTCATTATATCTTCAATTTAAGTAACGAGGGAATGATTTTTTCTTAATCCTCCTTAGATTGGTTGCGTGGAGTCAGATGAATTGTGTTTTCCGGTGGCTGTTGTTGTTGTTAATGGTATTCCTGCAACCTTCTTAGACGTGACACTAAATCATCTCAGAGCTGTTGAGCATGAAGATATTACAGGCACAAAGCCGCAAATGGAGCTTATCAAGCTTCTATAAGGCTCCTAGGCCTCGTACGACACCACCGGGCATACTGAGACTCTTGGAGGGCTTGTTATGGATGGGTTCGTATAATTTTCTAGGAAAAATGGGCCTGGATCCCCATAAGTCGTGGGCTAATACTCACGAAAAACTACCAAAATCGCTTGATTCATGTTCTGGAGCCTATAAAATGCGTCCAGGCATCGTCCGGTGCCAACATGCCTATTAAGACTCTTAGTGGGCTCATTACGGATGGGTTTGAATAATTTTTGGGGAAAATTGGGCTTGGAGCCCTAGAATTCGTGGGAGAACAACCACAAAAAACTATCGAAATCGCTTGATTCCTGTTCCAGAGCACATGAAATCCTACCAGGCGACCAAGGAAAATGGGACTAACACCCATGAAAAATTATCGAAATCGCCTGTTTCCTATTCATTGGCCCATAAAATCCTACCAGGCCATCTCCCGCACTGCCAGACCACCTGGGGCTCTTTGCGGGCTCATTACGGACCCACCAGTATAATTTTTTAGGAAAGTTGACCCCGAGCCCCGGGCAGCGCCAGGAACCAGAGGCTAACACCTACGAAAAGTTGTCGAAATTGCCCGTTTCCTGTTCCTTGGCCCATAAAATCCTACTAGGCGATCTCTCACGCCGCCGGGCCACCTGGGGCTCTTGGCGAGCTCGTTACGTACACACCGATATGATTTTTTGAGAAAGTTGGTTCCTAACTCAGGGCAGTGCCAGGAATCGTGGGGTAATACCCACGAAAAATTGCTGAAATCGCTTATTACCTATTCCTTGGCCCATAAAATCCTACCAGGCGACCTCTCGTGCCACCGGGCCACCTGGGGCTCTTAGCGAGCTTGTTATAGACCCACTAGTATGATTTTTTGGGAATGTTGACCCCCATCCCCAGGCTGCACCAGGAACCGTGGGGTAACACCCACGAAAAACTATCAAAATCGCCTATTTCCTGTTCCTTGGCCCATAAAATCCTACTAGGAGACCTCCTGCGCCACCGGGCCACCTGGGGCTCTTAGAAGGCTTGTTACGGACCCACCAGTATGATTTTCGAGAAAGTTGGACTCGAGCCTCAGGCAGCGCCAAGAACCATGGGTGAACGCCCACAAAAAATTATCGAAATCGCTTGTTTCCTCTTCTTTGGCCCATAAAAGGGGCCCAAATCATTTGATTTCTGTTCCTTGGCCTATAAAATCTTGCCGGGTGATCTCCAATGCCGTCGGGCCACCTGGGCCTCTTGCCGGGCTCGTTATGTACCCCTTGGTATAATTTTTCAAAAAAGTTGGCCCTAAACCCCAGTCAGCGCCAGTAACCGTGAGCTAACACCCACAAAAAGGGCCCAAATTACTTGTTTTCTGTTTCCTGTTCCTTGACCCATAAAATTCAACCAGACAATCTCCAATGCCATCGAGCCACCGGGGCCTCTTTCCAGGCTCGTTACAGATTCCTTGGTATAATGTTTCGAGAAAGTTGGCCTCGAGCCCCAAGTAGAGCCAGGAACAGTGGGCTAACACCTATGAAAAAGGGCCCAAATTGCTTGTTTCTTGTTCCTTGGCCCATAAAATCCTACCAGGTGATCTCCAATGCTGTTAGGCTACCTGGACCTCTTTCTGGGCTCGTTACAGACCTCTCAATATAACTTTTTAGGAAAGGTGGCCTCGAGCCCCGGGCAACACCAGGAACCGTGGGCTAACAACCACGAAAAATGGCCCTAATCGCCTGTTTCTTATTCCTTGGCCTATAAAATCCTACCAGGTGATCTCCAATGCCACCAAGCCACCTAGTCTTCTTTCCGGGCTCATTACGGATCCCTCAAAATAATTTTTTTAAAAAGTTTGCCCTAACCCCGGGCAGCGGGCAAACACCCACAAAAAAGGGCCCAAATCACCTATTTCCTTTTCCTTCACCTATAAAATCCTACCAGGCGATCTGTAATGCCGCTGGACCACTTGGGCCTCTTTTCGGGCTCATTACGGATCCTTCGGTATAATTTTTCAGGAAAGTTGGCCCCGAGCCCCGGGCAACGCTAGGAACCGTAGATAAACACCAACAAAAAAGGGCCCAAATCGTCTATTTCCTGTTCCTTGACCCATACAATCCTACCTGGGCCTCTTGCAAAGCTAGTTATGGACCCCTCGGTATAAGTTTTTGGGAAAGTTGGTCCCGGGCCCTGGGCAGCGCCAGGCACCGTGGGCTAACACCCACACTAAAAGGCCCAAATCATCTGTTTCCTGTTCCTTGGATCATAAAATCCTACCAGAAGATCTTCAATTCTGTCGGGATACCTGGGCCTCATGCTGGGCTTGTTACGGACCCCTCGATATAATTTTTTAGGAAAGTTGGCCCCGAGCCCCGGGTGGCGCTAGGAACCGTGGGCTAACACCCACGAAAAGGGCCTAAATCACCTGTTTCTTGTTCCTTGGCCCATAAAATTCTACCAGCTGATCTCCAATGCCACCGGGCCACCTAAGCCTTTTTCCGGGCTAGTTACGGACCCCTCGGTATAATATTTCAAGAAATTTAACCCCGAGCCCTGAGCAGCACTTGGATTCATAGGCAAATACACACGAAAAAGGGCCCAAATCACGTGTTTCCTATTCTTTGACCCATGAAATCTTGACAGGCGATCTTGAATGCCGTAGGGCCACCTAGGACTCTTGTTGGGATCGTTACATACCTCTCGGTATAATTTTTTGAGAAAGTTGGCCCTGAGCCTCGGGCAGCGCCAGGAACCGTTGGCTAATACCTACGAAAAAGGCCCCAAATCTCCTGTTTCCTATTCCTTAGCCCATAAAATCCTATCAGGCGATCTCCAATGCCGTCAGGACACCTGGTCCTTTTTCCGGGCTCGTTACTGACCCCTCGGTATAATTTTTCAAGAAAGTTTGCCCCGATCCCCGGGAAGCTCCACGAACCATGGGCTAACACCTAAGAAAAATGGTCCAAATCGTATGTTTCTTGTTCCTTGGCCCAAAAATCCTACTAGGTGATATACAATGCTATCGGACCACCTGGCCTCTTGAAGGTCTCATTAAGGATCCCTAGATATAGTTTTTTTGTAAAGTTGGCCCCCAAAAGTGTCAAGACCCGTGCGCTAACATCCACAAAAAGGGCCCAAATCACCTGTTTCCTGTTCCTTGGCCCATAAAATCCTACAAAGTGATCTCCAATGCTACCGGGCCACCTAGGTCTCTTGCTGGGCTTGTTACGGACCCCTTGGTAAAATATTTTGGGAAAGTTGGCACGAGCCCCAGGCAGCGCCAGGAATCGTGCGCTAACACTCACGAAAAGGGACCCAAACTCCTGTTTCCTGTTCCTTGGCCCATAAAACCCTACCAGGCGATCTCTAATGCTGCTGGGCCATCTAGGACTCTTGCTGGGCTCATTACGGACTTCTCGGTACAATGTTTCATGAAAGTTGGCCCCATGCCCCAGGCAGCGCATGGAACTGAGGGGCTAACACCCACGAAAAGGGCCTAAATCGCCTATTTCCTGTTCTTTGGCCCATAAAATCCTACTAGGTGATCTCCAATGCCGTTAGGCCACCTGGGCCTATTTCCCAGCTCATTACAGACCACTCGATATAATTTTTTGGTAAAGTTGGTCCCGAGCCCCGGGCAGCGCTAGGAATCGTGGGCTAATACCCAAGAAAAGTGCCTAAATTGTCCGTTTCCTGTTCCTTGGCCCATAAAATCCTACCATGGAATCTGCAAGGCCGCCGGACCACCTAGGCCTCTTGCTGGGCTCATTAAGGACACCTTGGTATATTGTTTTGGGAAAGTTGGCCCCAAGCAGCGTCATGAACCGTGGGCTAACACCCACAAAAAAGGCCCAAATCACTTATTTCGTGTTCCTTGACCCATAAAATCCTACCAGGCGATCTCCAATGATGCTAGGCCACTTGGACCTCTTGCCAAGCTCGTTACGGACCCCTTGGTATAATTTTTCTGGAAATTTAACCTCGAGACCACGACAATTGCTAGGAACCGTAGGCTAACACCCACGAAAAAGAGCCCTAATCGCCTGTTTCCTCTTCCTTGGCCCATAAAATCCTACCAGGCGTTCTCCAATGCCATCGGGCCATCTGGACCTCTTGCTGGGCTCGTTACAGACCCCTTAGTATAATCTTTCGAGAAAGTTAGCCCCGAGCCCCAAGCAGCGCCAGGAACCGTGGGCTAACACCCACAAAAAAGGGCTCAAATCATCTATTTCCTGTACCTTGACTCATAAAATCCAACCAGGCAATCTCTAATGCCGCAGAACCGACTGTTATACCCCATTTTTAACCGAGGTCAAATAGTATACAACATATTGGAAAGTCCTACCTAATTAATTAAGGAGTCGCCACCTAATTATTTTAAGGTAAATTAGGATACCTATTTTTGC
>JBCEWC010013644.1:0-14927 GCA_038996855.1 Solanum aculeatissimum
GGGGGGGGGGGGGGGGGGAATTTGTATGGACCAATAAGTGTGAGACTAGTTTTCTGCCGTTAAAAGAGTTATTGACTACTATTCCTATTTTGACCCTTTATATCACAGGGGAAGCTTTGTTGTGTACTGTGATGCCTCTCATATTAGGTTAGGCTATGTGTGGATGTAGAGAGGTCAAGTTATTGCTTATGCATCTCATCAGTTACGGGCCCACGAGTGTACCATGACGGAGACTACTTTGGCAAGGGAATTCTAATAGCAATCCCTTGCCTAAAACTATGTGCCACCATAGGTTGCCTTATAGACTAGGCTAGTAGATCCACATTTAGCCCTCAATGCTAATGAATGAATGAATGAATGTACCATGACGGAGACTACCTTGGCAAGTAGTCTCCCCCTTTCTACATGTAAAGGTTACATTGGATTCTATGTTACAACTCACATGGAATTATTATTTGTTACGATTGTTTCCCACAAAATGTATGATTTTCTATGCTACACTACATGTTACTACTTGTGGCTACTCTAGTGCATTGTCCATATACTATATCTTATGTCTTTTCTTATTCACCAAAGTATGTATTTTACGTGATCAACTTCATTTATGATTATTGTTTCATTGCGTGCCTACATACTTAGTACATTCAAATGTATTAATGCATACTTTTACCTATATTATCTCACAATGTAAGGACAAGTGACTTTCCTCCTCCTCTTCATCATGGTTGATTATGGTTTGCTTTGAAGACCCTATTTGGTGAGTCTTTATGCTTTGGGACAAACCTCTTTCCTTCTAGATTATATTATGTTATGTTCAAGACTTGGAGACTATTATCTTAATTTTCATTTAAGGGTGAGAGCTAGAGACATGCCTTATCCCCCGCCTAGTATAGTATTTAGAGGCATGTGTTGGACATAACCCACCTAGTATAGTATTTAGAGGCATGTGTTGGACATAATATATGGCAGTATGTTGTCTAGTATTCTCATATTATCTTATCTTATAATCATTTAGTCCTCTAACCCACATTTTTACTTATGTTCATTGATTATTACCCATGAATACTTATGATATACTAAGAAGGTTTGTTTGGGATTCGTTTGGGGATCTCATTCACCATGTCACACTAGTGCGTATCTTGGATCATGACAAACTTGGTATCAGAATATGAGGTTTTGAAGTTTCTTAGAGAGTCCAACCTGCCACATTAATGTGGCACATCTATGAATGGAAGATTATGAGGAGGTTTTAATAATCTCTACTTCTATCATAATTTATGTTGCCTTACAGTGTGTCCTAAGACTTCCTAATTTTAACAATATGTTCTTTGTGCTTTTCAGAATATGTCTCCTAGAAGAGTATCGTCCCCAACAGAGGTCCATGCTAATGAAGACCAAGCTCCTTCATCCCCTCAAGCTCCATAAGATAACCTAGTTACCAATATCGAGTTTGGGGCTGCCATCCAAATGTTGGCACAAATGGTTATGGCTCAAGCTAACCAAGATGTTAATCCTCCTCCTATACCTACCCCAAGTACTAAAGTCTAAGATTTCATGAGAATAAACCCGCCCGAGTTTTATGGTTCCAACATAGATGAAGACCCAAAAGAGTTCATTGATGAAACGTATAGAATTGTGTCCATGATAGGGGTGCCTCTGAATGAGAAGGATGAGCTAGTGGCATATCAACTCAAAGTTATTGCAAGAGTGTGGTATGAGTAATCGGTGGGTAAAAGAGTTAAAGGTTTGGGTCCTATTGAATAGAAAGAATTCAAGAGTGCCTTCCTAGACCACTTCTTTTCATTAGCATAAAGGGAAGCCAAGATCCAAGAGTTCATCAACTTAATCAAGAGAGCATGAGTATGAGGGAGTATGCCCTCAAATTAACCAAATTGTCCAAGTTTACACCTTTCATGATCTCCGATCCAAGGGAGAGGATGAGAAAGTTCATCTCTAGTGTCTCGAAAAGGTATCTAAGGAGTGCAAGATTGCTATGTAAGCAAAGGAAATGGACATCTCCCAACTTGTGATCTATGGAGAGCAAATTGAAGATGAAAATGTTGAGGGAGTGAGATAGAGAGTCCAAGAGGGCTCGAATCGATGGAGGTGGATTCTCCTACCAAAGGTCTAAAAATGGTGGAAATGGTATGTTTCATGGTGGACAAAAGCAATTCGGACAAGGTTCTACAAACATTATGGATCCAAGATTTAACAAGGACAAAAGGGAAAATTTTATGGCTTAAGGGGGAGATTCGGGTGTTCAAGCTACTTTTACTTGTAAAATTTGACTCTAGTCTATGAAGCCTCTATTAACTAGTCAATGGTGTCAATGACAGGTCCATGTCTACCTCCAATCAAAAGAAAAGTGAATCTAAAGTTTATCTCTAAAGCTAGATGAAATAATAGACATCCCCCGAACTCAAGGAAGACTCACCAATCGGCTGAAATAAGGAGAAGATCCTCAACGGAGCGTCTGTTGATGATCTTTAGCACTTGTCTTTGCATTATGAAAAGATGCAGGCCCAAATAGGCGTCAGTACGTAGAATGTATGAGTATGTAAAATAGTTGAATGGAACATATATAGGTAGAATAATCATAACTCAAAGACACTCAATTGAAATGTCAAAGGTCTATCTAAAGCAGGAATAAAGAGTAGACAATGACCAATCAATACAATTCAATCAAGTCAGAGTACTATCAATATGAAACCTATCTGGGAGTTTTTCTTATGCGACAACAATCCCTTATGAGCCAGTGATTGTACAATAATCTCGTTGATGTTACCACAACCGTTCAGTACTTGCCAGGTAAAGAACGAATCGATCTGTAATGGACCAGATCAAATCAAACAAGTCCTCTATTCTTTCAGGGACCTATCAAGAGGAGACATCCAACTCAATGGTCTCAATCCTCTTCTACGCTTGGTTGTGTAGTTCTAGAGTTTGAGTTGGACTTACTCTCACTCGACTCAGTGCTTGATACTCCTCCCAAGACTCAGTGCTCATAAGACCTCAATCACTCCAATCATTCCAAATAATGAGTCTCATAAAGATGTTAATCAACTCAATTCATCACATTAACTATCAACTCTTCGGTTACATTTTTTTAAGGTTTATCTCTTGACTTTTAGAGTCCCTATCATATATCATTATAACTCATAAAATTTAGGAAAAACAAAAGTAAAGTTAAAGCATTCAGGGATTTCATAGGCTCTTCAGGTACAAATTATACTCATGCATGCTCATTTATATGAAATATGTAAAATATTGAGAATTCAGTCTAGGGTTCATGTAGAAAAGTAAAATCGTCAATTTTTAGTATTCAATTCATAAAAACTGTAATTCATGCAAAATTATATAGATATATGTTAGAATTTAAGAAAACCCTTCAAGAAACATCCATGGAAGGCTCAATTCATCAATAATTCCATCAATTCGGGTTATAGGGCACATGAAAGAAAAAATCCATGTTTTAGTTAGTCTTACATACCTGAAAGTTTGAATCTCGGAGTAGCTAGGAAGAATCCTCAAGTTCTCTCTTCAAACCCTAGCCTTTTCTCTCTTGAAATCTTGTTTTACATTTTGAGAGGATGCTTTAGCGTAAAAATAATCAACTTATATGTTTTAGGACTTAATTTAGGTATAAAAAGTCGAGCCTAGACTTTAAAATGGTGAGAAAAGACCAAAATAACCCTTTAAAAAAGGCTTAAAAAAGTCGTCCACGAGATCCTTTACGGCCTGTGGAATACTCCACGACTCGTGGGTCACTTTCGTGAATTTTTAGGCACGTTTTTTAAGCTACTAGAACTTTTCACGAAACCTATTCATGACCCGTAAAAGGCTTCATGATCCATAGATGGATTCGTGAAGTCTGGAGCTAAAACTTGACTTTCTGGACCTTTCCACGAAACCTAAGTTTACAGGTTGTACTCTGATCCACGACCCGTAAGGGGTTTCGTAGATTAACTCTATAACAGACAATCTCCAGTAAAATGATCATAACTTTTGACTCTGAACTCCAAATGTGGTGAAACCAGTTGCATTGGAAAGCTAATTCAAAGAGATTTCATTTGATAGGTCATAGGCCACCTATTTATTTGTGTGATAAGAATTATGATCATTTAAATTTGAACCCTTCACAGTCGATCACTAGAAACTCAATTTATTGGAAAGTTTTGAATTCGTCTAAGTGTTAGAAGTCTCTTATGACCCTAATACACTTCTCATATGTAAGAATGAGTCTCGAAACATAGGTCATGTGAGGATAGAGTTACAGGGTGTTATAATATCTCTCTTGGGATCATTCGTCCGCGAATGATGAGTAACTCAAGGCTTATTAAGCAAGAACACTATCAAGAACTCAAATACTCGGATACTCAAATACCCATACTCCAGCAATCAACCTCAACTCAAGATTCAAAATTGAAAGGCTATTTATAACTTCATCATTAGGCATGAATACAGTTAAAGACATGCATACTCATGGACTTGAGAGGGACATCAACTCGGAGATAAGGACTCAACTCAACAATGAAAAAGTAACTCAAAGAGTAGAAATGAATTATTACCATCAATTTCATCATTAGGAGGCATGAATAGGTGGGGGTATCTATCCTTCATATCCTCTTCAGCTTTCCATGTGGCTTCTTCAACAGATTGACTTCTCCACAACACTTTTCCTGATGTAACCTCTTTAGTTCTCAACTTCCGAACTTGACGATCAAGGATTTGAACTGGGATCTCTTTAGTCCACGAGATCCTTTACGGCCTGTGGAACGTTCCACGACTCATGGGTCACTTCCGTGAACTTTTAGGCACATTTTTTAAGCTACTAGAACTTTTCACAAAACCTATTCATGACCCGTAAAAAGCTTCATGATCCATAGATGGATTCGTGAAGTCTGGAGCTAAAACTTGACTTTCTGGACCTTTCCACGAAATCTAAGTTTACGGGTCGTACTCTGATCCACGACCCGTAAGGGATTTCGTAGATTAACTCTATAACAGACAATCTCCAGTAAAATGATCATAACTTTTGACTCTGAACTCCAAATGAGGTGAAACCAGTTGCATTGGAAAACTAATTCAAAGAGATTTCATTTTATTAGCATTCTAATTTTTAAATTAAATTTGAATTCATTGTTGGATAAAGTTATAAATATACATATTTTTTTCTTTTAAAATCATATTTATGTATGTTATATTGAAATTTGGCATAAGAGTATTGTGTTAATTTTTTTATTTTGAATTTAAAAATTATGTTATATTTTTTTAGTTTAATTTATTTTTTTATAATTGACTTGATATTTCACATTACAAGCCATTTAAATTTTTTTTGTTATATTAGATAGATTATTTTTTTAATCAAATATTTTAACAATTTTACTATGACATTATATTTATAATATTTAATATTTTTTTGTCAAACACACATTTCATGATGTTCGCAAAAACTTATATTTTTAATTTTTATAATTAATTTAATTAAAATATACTAATTTAAAAAACATAAATTGATTTTTTATAATATTAGTTAAGAATATGTATTTACTAATTAATACATTTTTAAAAGACAATATATATCTTAAATATTTAATATGATATTATTTATAAATACCTATATTTGTCTAATATAAATTTTTAATTTTAAATAATTAACTTTTATTTTTAAAATTTAATATAATATTGTAATTACACTCGTGCAACCAAACTGCACGCTTGTATACATTGTAACTACACTTTGTCAAACAAACATGACAGTATAATTACCAAGGACAATTACTATCCTAGTAATTACACCAATTCCAATTTACTAGGTGACTTCCAAAATATAAATACATTTATCTTGTTAATGTATTATTATTCTATGGATTTGACTTAGTACTGAGAAGGCTTGAGGTGGAGTTCAATCCAGAAGCTAAAGGTTTGCTTCTTAAGGAAATCCTAGTAGCATCCCCTTGCCTAAAACTATGTGGCACCATAGGTTGTCTTATAAGCTAGGCTAATAAATTCACATTTAGTCCTCAATAATGCTAATGAATAAATGAATGTACCATGACAGAGCCTACCTTGACAAGTAGTCTCCCCCTTTCTCAATGTAGGGGTTGCATTGGATTCCATGTTATAACTCACATAATCTTATTGTCAGTTACGATTGCTTCCCCCAAAATGTATGATTTTCTATGCTACACTACATGTTACTACTTGTGGCTACTCTAGTGCATTGATCATCTACTATAGCTTATGTCTTTGCTTATACACCAAAGTATGTATTTTACGTGATCAATTGCACTTATGAATATTATTGCATTACATGTTTACATACTTAGTACATTCAAACGTACTAACACATACTTTTGCTTCTATTATCTCACAATGTAGGGATAAGTGACTTTCCTCCTCCTCCTCGTGGTTGATTACGGTTTACTTCGGAGACCACATTTGGTGAGTCCTCATGCTTCAGGGATAAGCCTCTTTCCTCCTAGCTTATGTTATGTTCAAGATTTTGAGACTATATCTTGCTATTTCATTTTAGGGTAAGCTAGGGATATGTCATAGCCTCCCCGCCTAGTTTAGTATTTAGAGGCATGTGTTGGACATAATATGTGGAAGTATGTTGTCTAATATTCACATATTATCTTATGCTATAATCCTTTAGTCTCTTACCCCATGTTTTCGTTTATGTTAATTTCTCATTACCATGAATGCTTCGATATGCTAAGGCTTATTTAGGGTTTCTTCGGGCTCTCATTCACCGTGTCACGCCTAGGACCTAACTTGGATCATGACATAAAGTACCTCAAATGGTATCATACCAATGCTGAAATTATAACTATTATCGTAAGAAAATTCACATAACGGAAAAAAAACTGATCCCAATGATCCCCAAAGTCAATCACACATGCTCTTAGCATGTCCTGCAACATCTAAATAATCATTTCCTACTAACCGTCAATTTGTGGGTGAAAAGTTATAGTGAAAGTTGAGTTCCCAACTTTTCATGCAACTTACTCTAGAACTTAGAAGTAAACTAAGTGCTGCGGGTTGACATGATAGAAAGGGAAACCCCGTGCAGCCTTACTAATAAATCGCCAATTGTTGAGAATTATAATCCACCCTAATTGGAACGAAGTTGGCTGATTTAATCAACCATGCCCACTGTAATCTTTTTCTGGAGTTTTAGCATACTTTAGTTCCCAAAATCACAGTTATGAACTCAAACAATATTGTAATCAACAAGTTTCAAATATGAAGATCCACGACATTTTGACATTCAACAGAGTTCTAAAATAATAATAAAGAAGCTCTAAATAAAATTTCCACCTATTAAATGCATGCATTTCACTGGTCAATATGAATGTGCTTGTGGCTTTTAAGAACGCAATAATTTTAATTTTAAACAATTTAGAGGGTGATGAAACCCTGTGAGATTGCAATGTGTAATGGAAAATCTGAATACAGATCAGAGGGACATTTGACTGTTTTCTCTAAGAAAACTACTTCTTTTTCCCCAAAAATACTCACTTTTTGTTTCTACCATTGGAAAGAATGAAAGAAAATCTAAAAGTCGCTCTTTCTCTCTAATCCTACACGGCTGTGAGTGCTAGTCCTTAAACGCAAAAGTAAGTTAGCATTTTCGACAATTTTTTTCATCACATCACCTAAAGAGAAAATTAAGAAAATAACAAAACAAGCATCTCTAGATTGCTAAAGAGGAGCTTTTGAGTCCCAAACTCGCCCATTTTCGGGTCTGTTTTCGCCCCGGATGTGTCATTCCATGGAGAAGACAAGGTACAACTTCGGAAGCAATTGAACTACATCCATATGTGTGCTGTTGAGGTCTCTCCAAGCTAGGGATGCGAGACATCAGATATCACACTTGACATCTTTCTTTAACCATCCCTTTTTGGACTGCCTGTTCTAATAGGCTCTTCGCCAGGGCCAATGGATTCTCCAGCATGAAGCACCTGGTTCTGCATCAGATTTTCCTGCACAGCCTTCACTCAGGCAATCGCAATCCTTTCAGGATTTACACAGAATGGATGTACAATATTCTAGAATTTGAAATGAGCAGGTCAAGTTATTCTAGTTTACCTGTAAAAGCTCTGTCATCCTGCCAATCCCGTAATTCATCAATGGTTTTGAAACAGAGGTGGGAAGAGGGGAATTCATAGAATCGCTTGGTTCAATAGAGGGAGGCTCATTCATGTCGCCTATATCTCGTTCCAGGACTACATTCAAGTTCCCTGCAGACAACTTATGAGAGGCTTCAATGCCTTTGGCCGCTTCAATTAGCGATCCATCAGGTGGCAGCATAGCCAAGGGAGCAACAGTCTGCAAGCTTCTCTCCTTTAGAGCAGCTGGCATATGAGCAGTTTGGGATGAATCTGGAGGAGCTTGCGTAGTAGGTGGAAATCCATTGGTTGGGCTGACAGGTTGATGGACAACAGGAACAACAGTACCGCGGGCTCCCTCCAAATGCCCAGAAGGAGGAGCTGTTGTTGGAGCCGATACATTTACCTGAGGCCTCTGATCATGACCATGTACCTGAACTTGGTTTCTAATGGGTAGATGAATGTCATTCCTTTTAATCATCGGAACATCTGGTGCCACATCATTTTCTGCTGTGACAGGATCAAAATGCCCTGGCTTAAAAACAACGCCCCTGAAATTTATATTGGAGTCGCCAATCCTAACATTCAGAAAATAACCAGCATCAAATGCAGTTTCAACAACACCCGTAACAGCCTGACCTATCATTCCATCATCTGCAACATTAACTGTATCTACTTGATGGGGTTGGATCTCTTTTGTTTGCTTGAACCCTGGAGGAAAATGGGCAGTTTTTACACGCTTTAGGCTGCTATCCTTGCGTGGCCGTCCTCGCCCCCGCTTGACAGGAAGAGTTACTGCAGCATAGGAGCTGTTCCCTTGAATAGCTTCTTGGCTCATTATCAGAATTTGCTGTTGAGTATCTAAACTTCCTTCCTGCTAGTCTTTTGTAGTACTTGCCTGGAAAAGATCGTCTCTTACTTTGACTCGGAATAGCTATTAAGATAATAAATATAACTGTGACATTTCATTGACTTGGCAAGAGTAAATATGACCTAGTGTATATTCTAGGATTGCAACTTGGGATAAAAGTGGAGAATCCATTTGGGAAGGAGGAGCGACATTATGCAAGAATTCCAAGATAAAAGTTGACACAAAAGCTGGACACTAAAGTATTGATAAGGTAAGTTAAAACAATGACTGTAACAATTAATGGCATATAATGAGATTAGGAATTAGGCTATTTTGACAGGTAAACATGCGAAGGTTAAAAGAAATTAGATTAAACTTTAAATAAGCCAAATATGAAAATCATAAAAAAGTTTAGGAACAGACAATTAAATATCACTAGGAGAAAACAATTATAGCTTTATGGTTCTGCCTACAACCCTACTTCGAAAGCTTTTCTTTTGAGCTGAGGATCTATTGAAAACAACTTCTCTACCACACAAAGGTAGAGGAAAGGTCTAGGTACATCCTACCCTTCCCAGACCTCACTTATAGAATTACACTGGAGTATATCGTTGTTGTTGGTTAATAAGGTTCTACCTGACCAAGGCTAAGTAGGACCCCGCAGACTCGCATAAAAGGAATTGCTTCCAAATTTCTCTATCTTCCCTTCCTCCTCCCTCTTTTTCACCTCCTAAGTTTATTTTTTTTCAAAGTGAATTATGGCTGGAACAAATTGTAAGGAAGAAAATTTTATCCTACGTCCAAGTTGCGGGATAGTTGAATCACGTCATCTCTCCATCAGCTCTCTATAGAGTTAAAAGGCAGAACAGTACTAATGACTTTTAAGTAAGGAAAAATGCCAAAACAACTCAGAAAAGCATATCTGATACCCATGTAACTACCCGTACCGACAAATGCATGCCACAAGACACAGCAACTTTATCCAGCCCAGAGCTGAGAACAATTTGGCATATATTCAACATATATGTTATAATACTGCTAGAGAAACAATTGTTTGGGGAATGACATATGCTATAAGCAATGGGACATGGACCAAAGTGATAAGTGATCAATTAAGGAAAACTTTTTGATAGCTCCATTGTAAAGAGAATCAATACTGTATAATCTCACATAACTTTCCTTGTGCAAGTTGACATGCATGGTTTTGTTATGTAATTCGATTGTCTTTCTTTGTAATATTTAAACCAGATTTAGTGCAAGTCATCAGCAGGGATATATAATCTTTGTCCATGAACATATGATTGTTAAATCCAATTAATATCTGAAATATATCTTGATCTAATCCAATTATGAATAGCAAACAGTATGATTGACATATTCCATAATGCTCAAGTAACGGAACTACATTATCAAAATATTGCAAAAAAGTACACCCGAGGTTTTTGAACCAACAAGCAGTAAAAATAGAAGATGACTGAAAGACCATCTTCTAAGATGGTGCGGTAGTTTTAGGAAGGAACAAAAGAGGAAGTATCTTATCAAATGCAGAAGGATGCGCCAATGGCATGCTTTTAGGTTCTCAAGTACAATTCCTAATATATGCATGCAATTCTAAAACATCAAGTAAGAGATTAACAAGGCATGGGTATCTCCTCCAAAGCAGTCAAGATGAATAACAAACTTGTGGTGGAAAATTTACGACCATGATTGCTCAGATACTGTGATATCACTTTTGCCAATTCTTTTAACTTTTTATATGCTATCTGATGAATTATTAGAAAACAAACTCAAAGTACACTTATTCACCAGTGGAGCTGAAGAGCTAGAAGTAAACTACTGTAAGCATCTTCCATTTGTAGTGGAAATATACTAACTGGAGAGCGAAGAATATTTGAAACACAACGTACTTTCGAACCATCGCACAGATTCCGGTCCAACTACCATAAGAACAAAATGGAAGGTAAAAAAAGATTCTATGCGCAGATGTGAAAGCTCTATCAATAGAACAATTCTAACTTTCACTTACATTGTTATCTAAATTCATCTGGGAACACCTCAACTGAATTTTATAAGACAGCATATGCTAAATGCATAACAAACTTGGACTTACTAGGGAAGACCAGTAAAAGCTAATTATCAAATATATCCTGATTCTCATTTCTCCAAAACTTCCTAAAAGTTGTAATGTCTTTTTTGATAACCACGTTATCCCCGATTGAGTTAACCCACCTAAGCCAATTGGCCCACATGTTTGAAACTTGGAGAATATCAGCTCGCCCATCTACCCTGATCCCGCGTAAATACTGAGATCCTTGCCAATGGCAAGGTTCAAACTTGTGACCCAAGTTCTAACCATGCATTCCATGTTATTTCCTTACCACAGAACCAAAGTTCTCAAGGAGAATCCTTATTTTCTTGTGATAGTGAAGTCTAGGATAGCTAGCACGCACCTTGATTATTCCATCAAATACAAGTTGCATCCTAAGTACCGTGCAACTCAATAACACCAAGACTTAAGTAGGTAAAAATAAATCATCTAGTGTTTTTGCTTCTATAGGAATTTGAACATGAGACCTCAAGGTTCTCCTCTTTCATCGACCATTACAAGGGGTGAAGCTGCTAAAACAACTGTCTTGGGATTGTAAATTTGTGTACATGTAAATTTTTGGAACCCAAAATTTCTTAATAGATGTTCATGTAAATTTGTTTATTAAAAAATATTTAATGTTTTAAAGGAGAAAGAACAATTTTCATGATAAAAAGGGGAAACCACTGAGCATAATTTGGGAAACAAAATGGTCTTTTGGAAATCACTCTCTAGAATCTACGTGTAATACATTGTTTTTTTTTCTTTCTTGCCCTACAATTTAATTAATGTTGGTTGTGAAAATATTATTTACAAGTAAATTTTTAATAAATTATTTTGAGCAATGTACTTTTTTTTTCTTTTTTACCTTTCTCTTCAGAAAACATGTATTGCTCTTTTAATCTTTTATATTCCCATAGCTTTTCTCCAAGCGTCAAAAACTCTATTGTAAAAACAAGAGAGCCAATGAAGTGGTAAGGTCTGCGTACATTCTACCCTCCCCAGACCCTACTTGTAGGATTCCACTGGGTATGTTGTTGTTGTGTCAAGCTTATTGACAAAATGAAAAATAATATCTAGTTATCAACCAGTTGAATTAGGTTTTTCTATTATTTTGCATCTAAAATTTGTTATGGACATTTTTATTTGATAGGCTTATATTGCCTTTTTAGTTATTTATTAGAATTTAAATATGACAATTAGAAAAAACACACAAGTTCAGTTGCTCATAAGTCAAAAAAAAAAAAAGGACTGAAGTTTTATTACAATCCCAAAAATGAGCACTTGATATTATTTTAGAAAACAAAAGAATCATGAATCAGAAAATATGTTTCAAGAGTGAAGATGTATTAGATATTGAAATGGAATTATTAGAAAATAAAACAATTACAAGAAAATTAGTAATGAATTTGGATACCAAAAAGGTGGGAAAATAGACTTCACATGAAATTTTAAATGAAGTTTGCTTTTATTAAAAACAAACAAAAAGCTTCACGCTTCTTAGTGAAGTTTTGTTATAGGCCACCATATTTATTGAGCCACATCCGCAGACGCATCAGGGCGAACCATAAAAATTACAATTTCATGATTCTGAGACGAAAAATAATATTCTTTCTAATCCATATTAAATGAATTGTTAAGGTATGACACAACTTTTAAAAAAATATTTCAAGGATAGAAACTGTATATCTGAACTTCTCGACCAGGCTCCAACAAACCTTTCCCACGATCATGACAAACACTAGGTTACTTTTCACTATTACACTTTTAATAGGGGTGACAATTGAACTGGTCGGGTTAAATTTGGACAGGTCATAATAGATCAAGACCCACCAACCCTAATTTGATTAGATCAAAATGGATTGGATAATCAGTGATAGAACGGGTCAAGATTTAGCCCAACTCAATTTTTATTAAGTTTTACTTATTCTTTTACAATATTTTAGTACTTAATAAAATTATTTTTTTATTATGACTATATATAAGAATATAAATTAAAAAAAAGTTTTTAAAAGAATTTTGACAAAATTTCTAGACTCATTTTGGGTTGCATATTAACCCAATTTTTAATGGGTTAAAAAGGATTGGACTGAAATGAGTTAAGCTAATAAATAAACGGATCAAACTTAAACGGGCTGAGCATATTAAATTTGATTTCCCATCCCTATCTTTTAATTATTTCTAAGCTATTTTTCTAGAAAATGTAAAATTGTTAAGAATCTTCGTTAAAAGGAGGGGTAGCTTTAGAAAATAGTCCCAATAATTCCATGGAACTTGGAAAATTTCACTATGAAAAAAGTCTCAATAATTAGAGGGGTTATTTCTCTACCATGTTATAGTGATTCTGTTATGTTTATATAGAAGGTCTGTTCTCTTCCAGAAGCAGAATAATTACTTATGAAATACTGAAACTGAAGAAACAAACATTTCACTAATTTTCTTCACTTGTATAAAACATACAAAGTTCAATCTTTAACTCAACTAAAAACAAAATTAACAGTAATCATCAAAAAAGAAAAAAGAAAAGACCATACCTTGGATTTTGGCGCTGCCAGAACAAAGGAGGATTTCAAAACAATGGAGATGAACAAGCAGTAGTTTGTACTGAACTTTTAAACCCTAGATTTTGTTAATTAGCAAAGATGGAGGAATAATTAGGAAATTAATTTACACTTCTCTAGAATTTAAGAGTGAGGGGGGAAGGATTGACATTAATGATATTTTATTTTCGTCTGGGAGAGTGAACAAAGAGGGATAGGGGAAAGAGAGAGAGAAATAATGTATGTTTCGTTATTGATTTGACATATGAATAAAAATATATAACTAATAAGAGTATTTTTATTAAATATAATTTATTTAAAAATTAATAAAATAAATATTACTTTAATAATAAGGATAATAGATATATAAAAATAATAAATTATTCATTAATTTTTTAAATTGTAGAATATTATTAAATATTCTAAAATAGTATAGTGAGCAAATAAAGATGTATGTAGAGAGTATATTTTTTTCTCCATTTTTGTGACTAACATATGAAATTAAAGAATTTTTAATAATCTCATATAAATTTAAAAATGTGTTTCAATTTTTGTACTATTTTGTAAGTCACACATATTTTGTTACTAAATATAAAAATATGATTTTTCTTTTAGAAGAAAATACAATGAGATGGAATGATGTAATGCATAAATGGTACGGTGGAGTCAAAACTATTGCACAACCTGTCGTATACACTTATCGAGCTAAACTACCAGGCAGGACCTTGGAGATCTCGTAGACCATAAATCTCATCATAATATTTTATTCTCTTTGCCACCTATCTCATGGTCAAATGTTTTAAAACTGTCTCATTTTCTTTCAGAAACTCACAATCTCAATATTCCATCCTCCTAGCCACCTAGCTCATGATCAAGGATTTTAACGGTATCTCGTTTTCTATTAAAGAAAAAACAAAGGTATATCCGCAATTCTCAACTTCCCACAATCCATGATATATGAGGATGAATGCATGTCAATACACAAGTATAGAAGTAATAATCATATCAATACGTATACAAAGGTATCAAAGTTCTCAAAACTCAACAATTTATGGTCAATACTCTCATTTATACACAATGGAAAGAAGTTCCTTTGAAATACACAACCATCATATGCAAAGATTTTTAATTCTTAAAATATGCCACAATTCACAACTCAATTCGAAAGCATTTTATTTTTCAATGCTCTCAATCCCTCTCTCAAGTATCACAAGTGAAATAATCTTACAAGTATCCAACGTAGTCAATTTAAGAAGTACATGTTGGATATTTTAAAAATATTTTAACTATGTTTCATATGTCATTACTTAGTTATGAAATATGTCATTGATGACTAT
>JBCEWC010013645.1:0-14926 GCA_038996855.1 Solanum aculeatissimum
GTTTAGAGGTGTGTTTGGACCATTACTATACTCATTATGTTTTAAACTATTTAACTTATGCTTCCGCTTATGATTACGAGTTATCCCTTAGTCCCATTCCCAATATTTTGTTGTCATCTATTTTTTTACAATTTAAATCTATAAAGTGCAATTATGATTTAAGAGGCTTATTTGGGGACCTTCGGGTTCTCATTCGCCATGTCACACCTAGCCCTAGATTTGGGTCGTGACATGTCCCAGGATTACCCTCAAGTCAAAAAATAGAAAAGAAATAACATAACATAAAGTAGAGGAAGGTGGGTCTTGCCCTTGGAATAAAGGGCTCACCACTAGCAACAAAGCTAACCGTCCAAAGGTGGATAGATATTATCTCTGATCCCTACATGGTTAGATCATGTAGATAAAGAGTATGTATTAGTACATATAATGCATTAAGTATGTGGGCATGCAATGCATATGAACATGACCAATCTGTAAACCAATGTTAGATGACAAGGGCACATATATAGAAGGAATACTATAAGAAAGAATAATATATCAATATGTCGTGAAATTCATGATGCATAAAATGTCATAATGCTTACATAAAGAGGGGATGTGACCATAACCAACACCTCAAACCCATGTTAGCTACAATATGAATTTTCCCGATGAAAGCCTCTCATCGGATGAGAGTAGACTACTTGCAAAAGGTAATCTACACCACACCTTATGATCCGGTCATTTTGATGTGATGGCCACCTTCCTTACGACCCGGTCATTTTGGAAGGATTTCCATAACATATCACATTTGTAACTGTACCTTACAACCCAGTCATTTTGGTAAGGGTTACCATATACCTATGCTGGCACATAGTTCAAGAGAACAAAGTGGGACCCTTGGGGATAGCCCACTTATTACTCTGATCTCATTCGGTGCTAAGTCATAATCCCACAAGAATACACACATATATATATACATGTTTATGAAAAGAGGACAAGTACTTTGAAATCATTACCATGCATAATTGGGCTTAACGGCCAAATCCCTTTCTTTACTTTCATGCATACGTGATTAAAAAGTCAAACACATTTCATAATCATGCTTCATTGGGCTAAAGAGTCAAATACATTTTCATGCATAGGAGTAGCTCCATTCATATCAATCATATTGGTGTAAATACCCATATTTTCTCAAAGATCCATATCATAGACATAGTGTGATCACAACCTTGTCATACCCATTCTTTACTTGAAAACATAGTCATAAACATCATTGGGTCCTAGCCCACATCATAAGCTTCATAAAAATCAATGCTCATGAATGCAATTGCCATGAATAATGAATGAATAACATGGGTATTGGAGATCACCATTTAAATTGTCATAATAAGATAGATTCATTCTTAAATCATAATGAAATTCACAATTAAAACATAATTCATACTATCCATGCATGAATTGAAGACTTAAAGGGACATGCATAATTAAATCTTCATAATCTCAATGTAATCCATGATAATTGAACTTAAATCACTTTAAAATCATCAAATAAGTACAACCCATACTTCAATTTAATTAAATCAACACTAATTTTAAAGACCCAATTTCAAAGTAAGCTTAAATTCCATAAAATCATATGTAAAAGAGTTTTGGGGTCCTCATGGATGAAAGAGGACCATGAATTAATCCCACATACCTTGATTAACTAGAAACTTTAGGGAGAAAGTGATTGGAGAAGAAGAGTTCCTTGAATTATCAAATTGAATCTTCAATCAACACTTGAAAGAGAACTTTTAGAAGAGAGAGTTTGAATATTCCAAGTGTTGAGTGAATTAGAATAGAATAAAGGTGTATAGGCCAATTCCAATGTTTAGGAGGGCTTAGGAAGACTACAACGACCTTAGAAAAACACCAAAATTACAATTAGACCATTAATGAAATGGATAGAAAAAAGTTACCAGGGGTCATCCCCACGACCTACTACACGGACCGTGTGGTGGCACATGGGTCGTGTACTCGTCCGTCAAGAAGCACTTATAAAATATTTCATTAATGGAGGTTCAAGATGGTAACTCCATACTTAGAAAATTTCCACTCTAATGACCATACGGGAAGTCACATAGACCGTGAGGCCTCACACGGGCCGTGAACTAGTTCGTGGAACCTCACTTGGAAAATAACCTTGGCTGTCCTCACTCCCAGGACAAGACACACAGACCATCAAGCGTCACACAACCCGTGAAGGCTTCTTTTTTGTTGATGCAAATTCCAGAACACTAACCTTATACTTAGAACCAATCCTTGAGTCAAGACCATCACAAAACATGCCGCCACACCTCGTGGGAGGACACATAGACTGTTTGGGGGCACACGGCCTGTATGCTACCTCGTGGTGCCATGCGTTAGCCCAGTTTTTCCAAGAAAAGTCCTTGCGCAGGCAGTCCTACAAAAAGGGTCATATCTTCCTCATCTGAACTCCAAATCTAGTGAAACCAAGTGCGTTGGAAATCTAAATTAAAGAGATTAAATTTTATGGGTCCTAGACCACCTAGTTCTTCTTGTTCTAAGAGATATGACAAGTTAAACCAACCTTCCAAATAGTTTGCATGTAAAACTAGACCAATGAAACCCTTTCTACCAAGTCTTGATAAATAGGATATATGACAATCATAAACCATACCAACAAATCTTAAAATTAGCGACTACACTTTGATGACATTTTCAAAAATTTTTGAGTTGTTACACCTAGCTTGTTTCTTTCTTCTTGAAACCTTGGAGAACCTTGAGAGAGATTTAGACTTAGAAATGTTTTGGAATAGAGGAGAATGAGATAGATTAGGGTTATGGCTGATGATAAGGGGTCTTTTGAGGGCCTAAATGACATGTCTTAAACATTAGATAATAAGGAATGGTCGAAATTGCCCCTTAAAAAGTTTGCCGAATTGGGCGACGAAACCCCGTCTATGGGTCATGGTCCATTCTACAGGTCATAGATGAGGATATCGTCTGATGCCATTTTAGAGAATATGAAGCTTTTTTATGAATCACATTCCACAACTTGCTTTATCGACCATATAACATTCTATGACCCGTCTGATGCCTCGTATGTTGAATCTCTCAAAACTTCTAAATTTCACAATGCTTGACTCTCATTCAACAAGAACGAGGTACGACTCATTGAAGAAACTATGGCCCATAAAGGCCTTCCTACATCACTGACCTTCAAAATATGGGCTACAGGAAAATACACTCAGGGTCCAAGAGCCAAATCATGACCCGCACAAAATCTTACTGCCCATAAGCTTGGAAAAATTCCCAGGTTTAATTTTTCTTTTCCTTTTCCATCAATTCCAACATGTAGGGCCTTACAATTATTGTACCAAGGATATTTTTGAAAGGTCTCCAAAAATGAGAAGTCAATTGAGCACTACTATCTAATATTATGGACAATGGTACCCCATGCAATCTTACCAATTCTTGGATGTAAACCTTAGTATAATCATCAGCACCATAAGAAGTCTTTACCAGTAGAAAGTGGGATGTTTTTGTCATCCTATCAACAACCACCCATATAGAGTGAAATTGCTTCGTAGAATTTGGCAAACCCGTAAAAGAACCCAAATTCACTTCATCCCATTTCCAAGTGGGTATCTCAATATCTTGGGCCAAGTTACCCGATATTTGGTGTTCTACCTTCACTTGTTGGAAATTTGACGACCCCATTAAACATTGTGGTATGTCTTTCTTGGTACCATTCATCCAATACACCTCTATCAAATTTCTATACATTTTGGTGGATCTCGGATGAATAGATTACTTAGAATAATGAGCCTCATCAAGTATCTTTTCCCTTAGTCCATCAACATTAAGGACACACAACCGCCCTTGGTAAATAAACACTCAATCTCCCCCTCGTGAGAAAACCTCAACCTTCTTATCAACCACTAACCTCTTCATTTAACCAAAGTAAGATCCATATCTTAGTTTGCTTTAACTTCTACTATCAATGACGATTCCACCCCATTTTGCACCAACACACCACCATTATTAAAGTTGTCTAGCCTTACCCCAAACGAGCCAAAAGGTTCACTTCATTAACTAACTCTTTCTTTCCACCCTCAACTTGTGCAATGCTTCCCATAGATACTCTACTAAATGCGTAGGCCACAACATTAGTCTTATCAGGATGATACATTATACTCATGTCATAATCCTTTAGAAGATCCAACCACCTCATTTGCCTTAGGTTCAAATCCCTTTGGCTAAACACATATTGCAAACTCTTTTGGTCGGAAAATATATAAACATGTATTCCTTAGAGATAATGGTCTTGAATCGTCAATGCAAATACAACGACCAACAATTCAAGATCATGAGTTGGATAATTCCTTTCATGTACCTTCAATTACCTTGAGGCATAGGCAATGGATTTTCCATGTTACATTAACACACAACCCAAACTTATATGTGAGGCATCATAATACCCAAAAATACCATTCGGACCTTTGGGTAATATCACAATAAGGGCTGAAGTAAGATGATCTTTCAATGTTTGGAAACTTCACTCACACTCTTTGTACCATTTAAATTTCACCTTCTTTTGAGTCAATTTACTCAATGGAGAGGCAATGAAAGTAAACGCTCAATCAAATCTTCTATAATATCCGGCCAAACCCAAAAAGCTCCTAATGTCAAATGGAGACAATTTTCTAGGCCAATTCTTCACCACATCTGTCTTCTTTGGATCAACTCTAATACCATCACCTAAAATGATGTGTCTATGAAAAGCCATCTCTTTTAGCCAAAACTCACACTTCCTAAACTTGGCAAAACGTTGCCCATCTCTCAATGTTTGCAACACAATCCTCAAATAATCCTCATGATTCTTTGCATCTCGTGAATAGACCAATATATCATCTATGAACACAACCACGAGTATATCCAAATATGGTATGAAGATCCTATTCATCAAATCCATGAAAGCAGTGGGAGCATTTGTTACTCCAAGTGACATACCAAAAAATTCAAAATGACCATACCAAGTTCTAAATACCATCATTATCATGTCATCCTCAATTTGTACTACTCGTACTGAAGTTGAATCTTAGAGAAGTAGCTTGCAACTTGTAGTTGGTCAAATAGGTCATCAATCCTCAGAAGTGGATACTTGTTTTTTTATAATCACTTTGTTCAAGTGTCAATAATTTCCACACTTCTAAAGTGAACCATCTTTGTTTCTTAGAAACAGTATGTGAACACCCCATGGATACATACTAGGCTTCATGAACCCCTTCTCAATGTAGTCCCTTAATTTTTCCTTCAATACTTCAAACTCTGTTGGGGCTATTCAATATGGAGGTGTAGAAATAGGTTAGATGTCATGTAAAAGATCAATTCCAAAGTAAATTTCCCTTTAGATGGGAATACCAGGCAAGTCATCAGGGGAGACATCAGGGAACTCATTAACTATAGGTACTATATCAAGAGTATGAACATTGGACTCAACATCCATTACTTAAATCACATGATATATGCAACCTTTGGAAATCATTTTCATATCCTTTACATAAGAGACAAACTTACCATTAAACTCTAAAACGTTTCCCTTCCTCTCAAGGATGGACTTTTAGGAAGTTGTAATGTGACCCTATGGATTCTATAATCAATAAAAGCATATGATGCATGCAACAAATCCATACAAAGAATAACATCAAAATTGGTCATATCAAGTTTAATAAGATAACATGGAAAAACATTATGCAAGACTGACACGGGAAAATGTCTATAAACTTTCTAGGCTAGGATTGACTAAACAATTGGAGTATAGACTGAATAAGGCTCTCACAAGACTTTTGGAGACACATCAAACTTTAGGGCAAGGTAAGGAGAAACAAAAGACATATTAGCACTAGGGTCAAGAAAAGCATAATACATTATGACAAAAGACTCTTAACATACTTGTAACCAAATTGGGAGACTTCTCAACCTCTTTCCTAGCATGCAAAGCATAAAATTGGTTACCACATGGATCACCACCCTGATCTTGGGAACTTTGTTGCACTTTCCCTCTTTGAACCATTTGACCTTATGGATGACAATCACAACCTTTGTTAGCAACATTAGGACACTCAGAAATTTATGCGCCATCTTTCCACACCAAAATCATGCACTGAAACCTCTCAAGCGATCACCAACATGGTTCCTCCCATACTTGAGACACCTAGGAGGAATAGCAACAACACCCTTTACTATATCACCTCGAGCCTTAGGGTTAGGCACCCTTTCTTTATCAAATTTTTGTAGAGGACCTTTAGACGACCCTTGGCCTTGTCGAAAGAGGCTACCACTGGACTTAGCATTAGAAAATCCACTATCAAAATGATCCCTTTTAGACTCCCTCATCCTAATCTTTTAAAGTTTCTCACTCTCAACTTACTCAACATATGTCAAAAATCGTGAAGTATCAATCTCCTCGATTAGAATCACAACTTTGCATTCCATCATCACCAAGTCAGACATACCTAAGGTAAACTTGTTCATATGGTCTCTAGAGTCGGCCACCAAAGAAGGAGCATACTTAGACAATTTTGTGAACTTGAGGTCATGCTCCCTCACACTTATGCCACAGTGCCTAAAATTCACAAACTCCATCACTTTAGCTTCCCTTAGTTCAAGTGGGAAGAAATGATTAAGGAAAGCAACCTTAAACATCTCCAATCAATATACCTTTCTTAAACTCTTTTGGACTTTTATTGTGTGACCAAAATATAAGCAACTCTCTTAGGTTGGTAAGCTGCCAATTTCTCCTTCTCCTTTGAAAATACCCCCAAAACCCTACCTCCTTTCAGACCTCATCGATGAACTCTTGGATCCTCATCAACCTTGGAACCATAAAACTCTAGGGTATTGATTTGAGCAAAATCTCTTATCCTAAAAGCCAGAGTAGGAGTCTTCAGAAAGGCAACAACGTGTGCCAACATAGTAATAGTTGCTCTAAACTCCTTATTAGTAACTTGATTGGCTTTAGTAAATTGGGGAACTTGAGAAGCCAGAGGAACTTGATCATCATTAGCATCAATTCCCCTAGGTAATGGAGCACTTTCTAGAGCCAGTTTCTGAAAATATCAAAGGAAAAACATTTGGGAATGAGAGTCTTGAAGGCATGATATAGATTACAAAAGAAGCATAGATTTACTAAATATATCATCGACTCCCACTCATGGATGTGGTGGGCTTTACACCTATGAACAAGATTATACTAGACACAGAATGTAGGACTTCCTTGGATGCTTACAAACCTTGTGATCTAATACAAAGTTTTTCCCGACCCTATCCTAGGGCCTAGCCATGACACAACAAATATGACACTTAAAAGCACCCCATCCAAGCCTATTGTTCATATCATAAGAATACATAACATAAAATAAGTAATTCATAAGAGAGTAGGCAAGCGAAATATAACAACATAAAAGCCAAATGTTTCCCTTAGGGTAATAACATCAAACATGGTCCAATACGTGCCTCTACATAAAGATATTAGTGGGGTCTAGTGCATAGCTCACTAGCTCATCCTCAAAGATATAATATCAAGAGAAGTCATAAAGTCTCAACATAACTGAAACATCATATGAAAGTGGATTATTCTCAAACCATGGTAACTCATCAATAATCTTCAAAAGCTCAAATCAGACTCTATCCATGAAATAAAGTAATAGTCTCATCGCCCGTCCCTACATGGTTAGTTCATGTAGGCAAAGAAGTAAGTGTTAATACGTTGAATGTACTAAGTATGTAAATATTCCATGTATAAAAGAATATCATGACATAATAGCAATATGCATTAATAAATAGAATAAGGATAAGATATGAATGATCAATGCATGTTTAAAACCTTGAGTAAAAGTATCATTAAAAACATTCCACAAACGTAGAATACATATGTGGTAATAAGACCATAATCGACAATAAGAGCATGTGAACTATTACATGGAATCTCAGTGTTTCCTCTACACCGAGCAAAAGTGGAGTCTACTTTTCCTAGTTAGACTTGACCCCACCCTTTAGGCTTATCCCTAGCACGATGAGTGTCACAAGTACATAGAAGACCTCACCCTTTAGGCTTAACTATAGCACATTGAGTAATAAACATAAAGCTAAATAGATCCAATAGTCAACATTATAGGCACAAAATTATCAACCTATGATGGCATTAAGTTATGAGACTTGAAGATTTATATAAGGACCCTTGGGGATAGTCCCCTTCATACAAGATAATTCGTTACTAAGTCATATCCCACGGGATACATAATCATACATATATATAGCTTTAAACATAATTCAGATTGTATAAAAATCATACTTTCATAGCTTATACAATAGGTATCATAATCTTCATGAAAACATCTTATGTTATAGGATTAGTCCATCTACCTAACATTCATATAGTGTGGGTATGCTCCCCCATCTTATAATCATATAATGAATATTAGGATCTTAAGTCCCCTCATAATTATATCATCATCATCATTATTAAAATATACTTTTCATACTTAGAACCATATTCATGAAAATTATAACTTTTTCATAAGATATTATGGTCATTTTGATTCATGAGCAATTGAGCAAAAATTATTCAATTAGATGAAAATCATATAGGAATCGTGAAATTGGAATCAATTTGAATTATCAGTAAAGGAACCCATATCGATTCAACAAGCCTTATTCATTAGATACTTGAAATTGTTTTAATTGACTTGGAAATCATAGAAATCATTTAATCCTTCATAATTCATGCATAAATAGGTATAACAATCATGTATGAATAATAATCCAACTATTTGGAATGCCATGATAAAAACCCTTCAAGGAAAAGGGAAACTTGAGTGAGCTTTATTAATAAATCTAGTCCATGAATGAAGCCCTAAATGCCTCAAATAAGAATCCCTAAATTTGAATAAGAAAATTATGAAAATTCTTTAGCCAAACCTTCAAACCCTAGCGTTAATGGAGAGAATCCTTAGATAGAGAATTTTTCAAGAACCTTATGGAGGGTTTTTAGAGTGAATAGCATAGAATGAATTAGGAGTAGGTTTTATAATATTTATGTCGGCTAAGTTAGTTATAAGGGCCAAATTAATGTATTTTAGGAGTTAAACAAATTGAAATAACCAAAATTCCCTTCAATTAAAAATTACTGGACACATTCATGACACCATTTTTACGGATCATAATCCACTCTACTGGTCATTCTTTGTCCTCATGGAATATGTGTCACAAAATTTTATCTATGTGAAATTGCACCTTTATAACCATGAACCTACAGTACCATTCGTATTTTCAATTATGGTCTATAGGTCCCCTCGTGGAACCTTCCTAGACTTAGAGAAATTTCGATTCTTTCGAGCCTCCTTAACGATCTAGTTTATGGGATGTAAACCCATCCGTGACTCGTAAAGCCCTTCATAATATAAGATATAGTAACCCAAAAGTTTTGCCAACTTTTTGCCCTAAAAATGCTTATCTATGTCCGAGAATTTGGCAATAAATATCCCCTTGTTAATTCATTATTGGAGATGTCGTGTTATGTAAAATTTATGAAGGAGATAGTTACCAAAAACCAAAACCAGAAGATTGAGACTATTAAATTCTCCCCTCTGTCACGACCCGAGCCTAGGTCTGAGGAGTGACGTGGAGAACGAGAACCTGATAGTCCCTAAAAAGCCTCATAACATTCATATACACATCATCATTTCAGAAGTGCATAGTTAAACAAAAAACACATTAATCTAAGGTGAAATGGGGCTTTGGACTCAAGCTATGGGGATGTCATGAGGAAAGGGATTTTCATGAATTCACATGGAAAATAGAGACAAAGGGGTAGGTAAGTATAATTCATGCTATGGGGGAAAGGACTTTAGGAATGTCATAATCTCATCTCCACAGCATAACATCAACATCATAAGATATACATAAACATAGTCTCTATAAGTAACAATTAGAAAGCTAGTACATAGAGTTTACATGATGTCCAACGAATGCCTCTAAGTCATAGATAGGACGAGGGCCAAGACATGTCTCGGGCACACCCTTAAAGTAAAGTGACATAAAGTAGAAATAATGTATCATTGGTAGATAGAAAGTGGATCTTGTCCTTGGAGTAAAGGACTCACCACAAGCACAATCTCATAATCCAATCTAGCCATCCAAAGGTGGATTAGGATAGTCTTCGGTCCCTACATGGTTAAATCATTTAGGAAAAAAGTATGTGTTAGTATGATTGAATGTACTAAGTATGCAGGCATGCAAATGCTTATGAACATGTTAACCTTCAAATTAATGTTAGATGACAAAGGAACATTTATAGAAAGAAGTATAAAGGAAAGAATACAATATCAATATGCCTTAAAATCCATGATACATGGATGCCATAATAGATTAGACATAGAGGGTATGGGTTCTCAACCAACATGTAAGACCAAGCGAGCTATTACTTGGAATTTTGATATTGCCTCTACACAGAAAAAAGAGTGGACACTTGCCAAAGGTAGCCTATGCACTCACCTTACGGGAACAAAACCAATTTTGGAGAGCACCTCACCTTAAGGAACAACACCCATTTTGAAAAGGAAATCAATTAACATAATTATCCACAAAGGGGAATCAACATGAACCTACGTTTTGCACATAGTTATGAGAAAGTAGGCTTTATATAAGCACCTTAGAGATAGTCCCCCACCTCCAATCTCATTAGGTGCTAAGTCATCATTCCATGGGAACACATATACAGATATATATTTGAAATAAGATCATATGTCTTTTCGAATGATAATCATGCATACCTAGGCTTAAAGGTCAAATCATTTTGCATACTCATAAATACATAGGCTTAAATTCCAAATACATACCTCATAATCATGCATACTTGAGCTAAAAAACCAAATTGTATTAAGTATGTGGGGTGCAATGCGACAAGGAACATAAGCCATAATTAAACAATATGCATATTCATAAGTAATTGATATAAGCTCAATATTTTATGACTTCACAATACCCTTGTTACAATATGCATGAAGAGTCATCAATTCACATATCAAATCATTCATAAATAGGAAGGGACCATTGTCATAAATGAGGAAATCATTCAAGTTATAAACCAATAAGTTTATGAATTCAAAACACCATCCGTAGTAATAAACATAGTTGGACAGAATAAGAAAGAACCATCGTAAGTCATCATATGAGGACATCTTAGGGACATGGGGGAGGGAGGGAGGAGGGGGGGATGTGAGCATGCATAAGCAAAACATAGTTCAAAGGTGGGACATACAATAAGCCTTTGGGAAGTTATAAAACACAGTGAGAGAGACCATAATCGACATAAACCATGTTAGATAATCCATGGAGTCCTGATGTTTCCCCTACACAGGAAGAAATGGGGAAGTAAGTTTGCCATTATAAACCTCCTAATGCCTAATTGGATCTACTAAGCCTTATGTGAATTAGGTACTCACCTCTAGTTCATGGACTTGGGTACTCGCTTCAAATCCTCTAACTCAGATACTCCACTAAAACCCTTGAACTCGGGTACACACCTCAAGCCTTATATTTAGGGTACTCACCTCTTAGGGATTTTTGTAATCACCTCTAATCCCTTTACCTATGGTGGCACATATTTTTGGAACTTAGGTATTCACCTCTAGTCTAACTCGGTTCTAGGTAGTGCTCTCACAAGAATAGAAAATGAAATATCATAGAATTGTATCATTGAAATCATTCCATATGATGCGGAAGGGAAATTTATCTAATCCACGACACATTGATATCATAAAGTGGAAGTTGTGGGATAGCTTCTTAATCATACCTTGAATGGGAGATACTCTATCATCAAATAATAATTCTTTAACTAGATGGGAGATCCTCTACCATCAAACATTTATCCATTGACTAGATGGGGGATTTTCTACCATCAAACATGAATTTATGTGGAACTTTTCATGAGCCAATCATAAACGTAGAACATCTCATAAGCCTTCATTCCTCATTAAAAATATCATTTAAAAATCTTTCATAAACTTTGGAAGAAGTCGTTAACATTCATAATCATGGACTTGCAAATATGTAGCAAACCTTTTCATCATAGACATTCCTAAATAACCTATCATAATCATATATATCGTCTTCCAAAACATGGACATGGAAAAATGAAATTCATCTTACACAAACCTCAACTTTATAATTATAGTCATTACATGCATAGTCTCATGATAGAACAATATTTATCAAAGTATAGCTCATGTATCTTGCTATAAGAACTTTACCATCATAGGAAGTTTGAAATACATCTTCTGTCAAAACATGGTGAGTATATATGTATATTCTCAAATAATACTACGGTCAAGGTTTAAGACATGAGAAGTGCAAATAAAACCCCTCTTTCAAATCATTCAAGTAGCTAACCTCATCATTTAAAACATAGTTAGGACTTCCTTAACACTCATAAAAATTCATAAATTTAGCACAATATTTCACTTCATGATAAAGTATAAAAATAAACCATCATAGAATACATAATAATAACATCATATGCAAGTGTTCATAAAAATATCAATAAATATCCATAGCTTGAAAATAGATGAGGGAGAGAAATGGTTGACTTGTGGAGGAAAGGCCTCCATAATCAAAACCCGCATATCCTGGTAACATTATGGAGAGAAAATCTTATTTAGAGATGAAGAAACAAAAATCTTAGCTTGCACTCTCTTTGAAGACCTTGATGAACTTAGGAGGGGTTTGGGACTTAAAGTATTTTGAGAATGAGTTGGAAAGGAGTGTATTAGGGTTGTATAGGGTTGATAAGGGTCATTTTTGGGACTAAACGATGTAGCTTTGGCCTCTAGAACTAGGAAAGGTCGAATTTGCTCCTTATAAAATTCTATTGAATGGGAGCATGAGACACCGATTACGGGTTGTGGTCAAATTGATAGGTAATAGTTAAGGTTTTTGTCTGATGACATTTTGGACTTTCAGAAGTTGTCTCTGATCTCCCAACCTATGATAGGACTTATGTCTCATAAGTCATTCTACGGGCCATCTGATGTCACAATAGACCCAACTTAAGAAATCAACATTTTCACCAAGCCTAGCCATCATTCCACGAGTCCTAACTTATGGCTTGTGGTGACACTTACGGTCCATGGACATCCTCGTACATAGATGGTCCCCTAAAACATGAGTCGATGAAATGAACACTTATGGCCGATGAACTAATATACGACTCATACATAAACATACGGCCCATAAGGCCTCTCATAGACTCTTTTATACTTGAAAATTTCGAGATTTCATTCCTTAGACCTTTTCTACACTTCCAAACATGTGGGGACTTATAACATCATAGTAGAATCAGAACAACACATGATATCATATATTGTGGCTACTATTGGCAAACCATCCACCATTATGCCCATGACTATGCTAAGTCTTGGATAAGTGCCAGAGAGAGTGTGGTTTTTCTCGAAAGTATGAGCTCCCACTTAACCCCATCATGGTGATGGATTTGTTTGATGTTTTGGGTGTAGACTTTATAGTTTTCCTAATATCCTCTCAACACTGCTCAGTTGTGAAAATAAAATACACAATATTAACATGACTAGTTTTTCTGTATTATCTTGAGAAATCGGTGAAATTACGACAAAAATGACTAAAATGGGAAAAATAGGACCTATGGCCAAAATCCGAAAAAATGTTCCACATAATAAGTCGATTTTGCAACAAAAACTTTGGCCCCAAATGGACCCCAGAAGATCGAGACAAGGAACATTAAAGAAGTAAAAGAACTTTACCTAGAAAATATTCTTTTCAAAATTTTCTCGATCATAATTCTCAAAAAATGGAAAATTTAAGCCAACACCCAGCATACCTTAGAGTTCCCCTCAGAAGGTAGAACAATTTAGACACATGTTTCACTTAATTCCATCAAGAATTGGCTACGATATAAACACATAAAGTTTTGACAATTTCCAAACTCAACTTCCTCACAACATTACTTGCAAAATTTTGAGTCATGTGGACCTTTTAATCATCAAAAATCGTGTCATGACCCGGATAGGGGGCCTAGATGTGACATGGCGAAAGAAGACCCGAAGACCCTCAATCAAGCCATCATAGCATAATTACACTCATCATAGATTCGGAAATGCAGAAGCTAAAGCATGTAGCACATAAGCTCTAAGGATTTTAGGGACTTGGGACTCAAGCTATGGGGATAATACGGGAAAGGGATAGGCATGCTTGCATGTAGCACATAGTCATACATCATACATAACATTCAAGCCATTATCATAACTTGGGAACATAATCATGAGACATGCTAACTAACATCATATATATAAGCAAAGATCCAACATACAAGCCAAACGTATAAGAGTAAAGATTTGTCAAAACATGCCTCTACATAGAAGAGCGGGGCCTCGTCAAGCTTGAGGCTCCCCCTCAAGTAAAAGAAAGTAAATACATGAAAGTAAAGAGGTAGATAGACGGTGGCTATTGCCCTTGAACAATAGGGCTCACCATTAGTAGTCTTTAATAAGATCTCAAATGTCGTCCGGGAGAATGTAGTAATTACCCTCGTCCCCTACATGGTTAGAACATGTAGAAAAGAATATGTGTTAGCACAATAAAACACTAAGTATGCGGGCATGCATTGCATATGACAAGTATAGTGTGACCAACAACATGTCAAGGGGACAAGTGACACGAAGGGAATGCACGTAGCCAAAGAGTAATATAACAATATGCCTTGCCATGATACATGAGATGCAATCCTATGATCATATAAATAACGGGGATGTACCTCAACTGACAAAGACAAAAAGATCCAGACGAGCCACTACCCGAACCTGGTACTACTTGCCAAATAGTACCCTAACACCCTTAAACAAGGGGA
>JBCEWC010013646.1:0-14926 GCA_038996855.1 Solanum aculeatissimum
AACACTCAAGTCCCAACACTAATCTAGAACAATATTGGAAGAACCCATAACTAATTGAAAACTTGAAATCAAATTAATAAGGGTTAGGGTTCTTAGGATCTTCAAGGATGAAAGGGGATCCTTGAATCAATTCCCACATACCTTAATCTCAGCAACAATCAACAAGGTCAAACTTAATCATGGTCTTCTTCCCCAATTTCTACAAACTAGCTTCAATGGAGGCCAAGAGAGTCTTAGGATCTTAGGAGAGTGTATAGGAGTGTTTGAATGGATGAATGAGGGTTTGGGAAATATTTTAGGGGTTTAGGAGACCTTAGGGGACCAAAAAGGGTCTTAGAAAAATGTTAAATCACGAAAATACCATTAATAAAACGTAACTTTTGAAAACTAAGCAATGTTAAATGGTGCTACAGTACCCGCCAAACAGTGAACAATCCATCAACCCCCACTGTCAAACAATATTTAGACAATTTTCTCAGCGAGAACTTTCGGAGGACTTTCTGTAACACTTCACGAGCCACTTGACAAACCGTCCAAGGTGTGACTATCCATGTGAGGTCCCTTCAGCCCATACATAACCTCCTAAATGTCAGCCTTTGCTTGGCAAAGCTACTGCCTCACTTCACGAGGCAGTACACGGACCGTCTAGGTCCAAACGGACCGTCTAGGTCCAAACGGACCGTCCAAGGTCTCGTTGGTTTAGGCTTGGCTTAGGGGTGGTTCCAGGCCACCCCTAGCTCACTGGAACACTTGATGAGACCCTAGACGAGCCGTACAATATTTCACGGCCAGTGTCATTGTCCTTGTCCACGTTTCTGAGCCTATCTCCAATGGCTTCCAAATTTCAGACAGTCTCACTATTTGGGCCATATCTCCCTCATCCGAACTCAAAATTGAGTGAAACTAGTTGTGTTGCAACGCTTAATGAAAGATCTTCAATTTTATATGTGGTATACCACATGGTTTATCCCATATCAAAAGTTATGACTATTTGAAGTACACTACTGAAACTGTCCTTCTAGGCCACTAACTAGCCCAATTTGCACTTGGCCACTTAAACTCAACCCGTGGATACCAAAACTCAACCATGTATTGTAGTAAATCATAGAATTCCAACCATAAGTAGATTTTTAAAAATTACGGGTTGTTACACCGTCAAATACAATCCAATTTATAAGAGTTTAATTAGTCCAACAAACCTCTACATAAGACAAGCGGCGCCTCGACATAGTTAGAGGCTCACCCTCAATACATAAGAAAATAAAATTAAGGACAAAACTAGGTAGATAGAAAGTGGCTAATTTCCCTTGAACAAAAGGGCTCACCTCAAACAAATAGCTTCAAGAGAATCACTCGTCGTGCAAAGGTAGATAGAGGTCGTCGCCGGTACCTACATGGTTAGAACATTTAGACAAGATTATGGTTTAGAACAATAAAGCACTAAGTATGCGGAGATGCAATTGCATATGCATATAAACCTATAACAACCTACATGGCAAGGGCACATATATAGAAGTGAATACAAGAAAGAACAATATATCAATATGTGATGATGATCATGATGCATGAAATGCCATAATGCTTAGTATAGATGGGATGGAACCATAATCGATATTCAAATCCATGTGAGCTACAATATGAACTTACCCAATAAGGCCTCTCATTGGATCAGTCAAAATTACTTGCAAAAGGTAATCTGCACCACACCTTACGGGCCTCCCATTTCAGTGTGATGGCCACCTTCCTTATGGGTCTCCCATTTCAGAAAGTTTTACATAACATAGCATATCATATCATATCAAAGCATACCTTATAGGCCTCCCATTTTGGTAGCAACCTATGGTGGCAAATAGTTTCGGGAAAGGAGTGGGACCCTTGGGGATAGCCCACTTAGTACTCAAATCCTTCTCAAGACTAAGTCAGCATCCCACAGGAATATGTATACATATACATAATTTTAAAATGGAAACTTGACACTTGAACATCAAATTATGAGTACTTGGGCTTAGAAGCTAAACATACTTTCAATACTCTTAAGCATACTTAACAAGAGTCAAACATATTTCATAGTCATGAATCATGGGCTACAAATCAAAACAAACATTCATGTCAAACTTTATGCATAAGAGTAGCCCCATACTTATCATACTTGTCATATCATATTGGTGCAAGCACCAATGTTGCTCAAAGAGCCATATCATAGAGTTAGTGTGATCACAACTTAGTTAAACCCATACTTGTTAAAAATCATAGTCATAAACATGTTTGGGACTTATCCCACATCAAAACTTTCATTAAATTGACCATGAATCATGAATGGAATGCCATGAGGATCAATGAGGATAGCATGGGTACTAGAATTCATACTTTAAACTCAATTCAAAAGTAGTTCATGAGAAATTGAAGCCAAACCAACCTTCAAAATATCATTTAAATACTACGCATGCATAAATCAAGAGTACAAGGGACATGCATAACTTAATCATTATCAAAACCATTAAATCTTCATATAATTCGAGTTTGAATCAACATTTAATCACCTAATTTCTACAACACATAATCCTAATAAATTAAATACTTCAAAATTTAAAGAACACAACCTTAAATAAAACTTAAAATCATAATTTAAAGAGGAGGGTTCTTGGGTTTTCATGGTTGAAAGGGAATCTATGAATCAAACCCACATACCTTAAAATTAACCAAGAGAATTGAAGAATTTCACTACAAGGATGATCTTCCCCGAAATTCTTCAAGCATTCATCAATAAAGGTCAAGAGGATTGAGAGAATTTCAAAATGCATTGAAGAGTTTTAGAATGGATGAAAAGGGTTTAGGGTTAGGGTTAGGGGGTTTAGGGGACCTTAGAAAGCCTAAAAAGGGCATAGGATCTTATTAAATTCTGAATTAACCATTAATGAAATGGACTAATTAAATGAAACAGGGTCTCATAGAATGGCTACCGTGCCCATCCAGTGGTACACGGTCCGTGTACTTGACTGTCTGGCTTGCCTTGGCCTCGTCTTCGGCTTGAACTCTCGGGGGACTTCCTAGAACACTTCACGGAGGGACTCACGGACCGTGTACTGGTCTGTGGAGCCACACTCTGCCTTGAGTCTAGCCCCATAATCTTGCCAAGGTTCTGCCCCACTTCACGGGACCCCCTCAAGGGTCGTGAAGTGTCTCACGGACCGTGGGGTTGTCTATGGGACTTTCCTTGGCCCTTGGCTGCAGTAATGACCACCAGGAGCTCATTGGACCATCATAAGACCACCCCCACAGACCGTAGACCCTCACACAGTCGGTGGTCCAGGCCTTAGCCCATTGTCTGAACCTTGTTTGCAGTGTCCTTTCAATTATGGGCAGTCTCACTATTTTGGCGATAACTTTCCTATTCCAACTCTGAATTGAGTGAAACCAGTTTCACTGTGAAGATAATCCAAAGAGATTCCATTTGATATATAGAAGCCCACACAATTCATCCAGTACCAAAAATTATGTTCTCTCAAATTACACTGCCCAACAAGCTTCACCATCTCCTAAAACTATCTATTTTAAATTCGGCCACTTAAATTGAACCCATGGATACAAAAACTAAACCACGGAAAGTTTAAAATTATCCTTGACCAATAATTATGAAGTTCAAAAAATTTTGGATCGTTACATTCGCTTTGAATGTGTATTGATTATCGGCAATTGAACAAGGTGACCCTTATGAACAGGTACCCGTTGCCTAGAATTGATGATTTGTTTGACCAACTTCAAGGAGATACTCACTCCTATAAAATATATCTTCGTTCAGGTTATCACCAATTAAAGTTAAGGGAATGTGATATTCTGAAAATAGCCTTTCAGACTCGGTATGGTTATTTTAAATTTGTCGTGATGTTGTTTGAGTTAACCAATGCTTCGGTGGTGTTTATGGATATTATGAATTGGATGTTTAAACTGTTCCTTTATAATTTTGTAGTAGTCTTCATTGATGACATCATGATTTACTCCCGTAGTGAATAAGACCATATGGATCATTTGAGATTGGTTCTTCAAACTTTGAGAGGGAAGCAATTGTATGCCAAATTTAGCAAATGTGAATTTTGGTTGGGAGAAGTTTCTTTCCTTGGCCATGTGGTGTCCAGTGATGTAATCAAGGTTGATCCTATGAAAACTGAAGCGGTGAAGGATTGGCCTAGACCGTTGACTCCTTCGGATGTTCAGAGTTTCCTTGGTTTAGCCAGTTATTATTGTAGGTTTGTTGAAGGCTTTTCCTCTATAGAGTCTCCATTGAACAAGTTGACTCAAAAGAAGGCCAAGTTTGTTTGGTCAAATAAATGTGAGAAAAGTTTCCAAACTTTGAAGGATCGGCTTACATCGACTCCAATTTTGACTTTGCCAAATGAGTTAGATGGATTTATGGTATATTGTGATGTATCACGTATTGGTTTGGGTTTTGTCCTCATGTAACATGGTAAGGTGATAGCTTATACATCTCGATAATTGAAGGTGCATGAAAAAAATTATCAGACCCATGATCTTTAGTTGGCGGCAGTGGTATTTGCTTTAAATCTTCGGTGACATTATTTGTATGGGGTTCATGTGGATATCTTCACTGATCACAAGAGTTTGCAATATATGTTCACCCAAATAGACCTTAATTTGAGGCAAAGGAGGTGGTTGGAACTTCTCAAGAACTATGATATGAGTGTTCTTTATCACCCTAGCAAAGCTAATATTGTAGCGGATGCCCTTAGTAGGCTCTCTATGGGATGTGTGACTCAGGTGGAGGAAGGGAATAAGGAGATAGTGAAGTATATGCAATGTTTGTCTAGGTTGGGTGTAAGATTGGTCGAATCCGACAAGGGTGGAATTCTTGTTCAAGGTAGATCCGAGTCTTCCTTAGTGGTTGATGTTAAGAAGAAACAAGACTTAGATCCTTTCTTGGTTGAGTTGAAGAAGTTGGTTGCCGATGGAAAGATTGAGGTTTTCTCCCAAGGGGGAGATGGTATGCTACGGTACCAAGACTGTTTGTGTGTTCTGAATGTTGATGACTTATGGGAGATGATCATGAAAGAGGCTCACAATTCTCAATATACTATTCATTTGGTATCTACCAAAATGTACTGAGATTTGAGAGAGTTGTATTGGTGACATAGTATGAAGAAGGATATATCAAAGTTTATGTCAGAATGTCTTAGTTGCCAACAAGTAAAGGTGGAACATCAAAGGCCTTATGGTTTGACACATGATATTGAGATTCTTACTTGGAAGTGGGAAGATATGAACATGGATTTTATTATTAGGTTGCCTAGTACTCAGAGACAATTCAATTCTATATGGGTGGTGGTTGATATAATGACTAAGTTGATTCACTTCTTACAAGTTAAGACTACCTATAGTACTGAGGATTATGATAAGGTCTATATTCGGGAGTTTGTAAGATTGCATGGTATACCAAGATCTATCGTATCAGATCATGGTACCCAATTTACTTCTTATTTTTAGAAGTCTTTTCAAAAGAGACTTGGTACTAAGATCAAGTTGAGCAGCATATTTCATCCTTAAACCGATGGACAAGCCGAAAGAACGATTAAAACTTTGGAGGACATGTTAAGGGCATGTGTGTTGGAATTTAAAGGAAATTGGGATGATCATCTACCTCTCATTATATTTGCCTACAATAATAGCTTTTATTCTAGCATTTGCATGGCACTATTTGAAGATTTTTATGGTAGGAGATGTAGATGTCCGATTGGTTGGTTCAAAATAGGCGAGGCGACCTTGTTATGCCCGAATTTGGTGGCTGAGGCCATTGAAAAAGTGAAATTTATTAGGGAGAGATTAAAGACGGCTCAAAGTTATCCAAATGCTTATTCAGATGTTAGGAAGAGGGATCTTAAATTTCATGTTGGTGATTGAGTGTATGTGAAAGTGTCCCCCATGAAAGGCATCATGCGTTTTGGTAAAAAGGGAAACTTGAGCCCCCGGTACGTCGGACCTTATGAGATTGTGGAACGGATTGGTAATATGTCTTATAGGTTAGATTTGCCCTTGGACATGAGTTCTATTCATCTGGTATTCCATGTGTCCAATGTTGAGAAAGTTTGTTGGTGATCCTCAAGCAATTTTACCTTTCGAGGGTGTGATGGTTAAGGAGAATTTGACCTACGAAGAGGAGCCGGTTGAGATCTTGGATACGCAAGTGAAGTGGCTTCGCAACAAGGATGTTGTTTTGGTCAAGGTGCTTTGGAGGAACCAAGACGTGGATAGTGCAACTTGGGAAGTGGAGTTGGACATGATAGAGCGATATCACTATCTTTTCGAATCTACTCATGCCTAAGGTACTAGGTTCTATCCTTGTATGGTCCTAATTATTTAAATTCTTGAGTTTCATGACATTGCATGCATATATGAGCACAAAAATGTTTTAAGTGATGTTTTTACATGAGTTTTGAATGTCTTTTGAAATGATACACGATCTGTTATAAGTTTTTATGAAAGTCTCTTGTTTGATTGTTGTCCTCAAACTGTAGTTTTGCTCATTTGAGGACCAATGTTCCCAAGGGAGAGATGATGTAACGATCTGAAAATTTTCAAACATCATAATGGTTGGTCAAGGTTAGTGTTAGACTGGTCATGGTTGAATTTTGATAGACATGGGTTGTATTTAAGTGGCCGGATTCAAAAAGGATCATTTGGTGAAGTTGTAAGGCCGGTTGGGCAGTGGAATTTGAAAAGTCATACCTTTTGGTATGGGATAAACTATGTAGTCTATTATATATCAAATCGAATCTCTTTGAGTTATCTTCTCAACACAGCTGGGTTCACTCAATTCAGAGTTCGGATGTAAAAGTTATATACCTTGCAGTGAGACTGCCCATAATTTGAAGTACACTGGAAAATGTTCTTGAATGGGGTCTAAAGGTGGGACCATGGACAGTTTGGTGGTCCACGACTCTTGTTGGTGTTCTTGGGTTGGTCTAGTTTTCTCCTAGGAGTTTAGGGCCAAACCATGGACCAAGTGTACTCCCATAGACCACTTCACGGTCCATGTGACACTTCACGGCACGTGAGGGATCCTCTGAAGTGATCCAGAGAGTTAGCCAAAGTTCGGGGCTGGACTCCGAACCAAGTGATACTCCACTGAACAATACACGGTCTGTGTTCAGCTACATGATCCATGAGGCCCCTCATGAAGTCATCCAGAAAGTCCCCCGAGAGATCAAGCCGAAGTCAAGACCAAGGTAAGTCTCACGGATAGGTTTACGATCCGTGAACCTATAGACGGCCATTGTAGGTCTTTCGTGAGACACTATTTTCAATTATCTAGTACATTTCATTTATGATTAATTCATAATTTAATTAGATCCTATGACCCTTTTTGGCTTACTAAGGTCTTCGAACTCCCCTAAATAAAAAGTCCCCTCTAATTCATTCTATCATCTCCAATTCACTCCAAAATTCTCTCAATTCTCTGGACCTCCTTTGATAAAAGCTTGAAGCAATTTGGGGAAAATCATCCTTGTTGTAAAATCATTCAATTCTCTTGGCTAATCTCAAGGTATGTGGGTTTGCTTCATGCATTCCCTTTCACCATGAAGACCCAAGAACCTTTCTCTTTAAATTAATATTTTAAGCTTTCTTTAATGTTATGTTCTTTAAATTTTGAAGTATTTAAATGAATTGAGTTGTGGGATGTAGAAATTAGGTGATTTAATATTCATTAAAGTTTGAATTTTATGAAATACATAGAACTTCTTGAAGGATCAATGTGCATGTCTCTTTAATGGTTTGAAATGCACAGGTGAATTGCATTACGTTTTGAATTGGGATTTTATCATTAATTATGTTGAATTACCTATTTATTTATGATTTAAAGTTTGAATCCTCCATTACCCATGCACTTGATTTCTCATTCACGGCATAAGCATTGAAGCATGATTTTGATAAAGTTCTTGTTAAGGGCATGACCCTCATGTTTTGATATGATATGTTAAGGCTTGTGATCACATAGTCTCTTGATATGGCTATTTTAGCAACATGGGTGTTTACACCAATATGATATAACCAGTTATGATAAGTATGGAGCTACTCTTATGCATAAGGTTTGACATGAAAGTATGTTTGGCCTTTTTTAGCCCAATGAACCATGATTATGAAATGTGTTTGACTCTTGTTAAGTATGCATAAGAGTAATGAAAGTGATTTGGCTATTAAGCCCAAGTATGCATGATTTGATGTTCAAGTGTCAAGTTTTTGTTTTAAAGGAATGTATATGTATATATATTCTTATGGGATGATAACTTAATACCGAGATGGATTGGAGTAGTAAGTGGGCTATCCCCATGGGTCCCACACCTTTCCCGAAAATATGGTTGCTAACCAAATGGGAGGCCCATAAGCTATGATTTGATATGATATGATAAGATATGCTATGTTATGTAAATACTTCTAAAATGACCGGATCATAAACAAGGTAGCCATCACACTGAAATGGGAGGCCCGTAAGGTGTGGTGTAGAATACCTTTGGCAAGTAATCTTCTTCGATCCGATGGGAGGCCTCATTGGGCAAGTTCATGTTGTAGCTCACATGAGTTTGGATGTCGGTTATGGTTCCATCCGCTCTATACTATAAGCATTATGGTATTTTATGCATCATAGTATTCATATATTATTCTTTCTTATATTCTCTTCTATGTATGTGCCCTTGTCATGTAGGTTGTTATAGGTTCATGTGAACCTGCATTTTCATGCCCGCATACTTAGTGCTTTATTATGCTAACCCATACACTTTGTCTATATGTTCTAACCCTGTAAGGACCAGTGACGACCTCTATCTACCGTTGCATGATGAGTGATCTCCTTGAAGCTAATTGCTTGTTGTGAGCCCTTTGTTCAAGGGCAATATCTACCTTCCTCTTCCTTGTCTTGTTTTACTTTCTTTCTTTATGAATTGAGGGTGAGCCCGGATTATGTCGAGGCCCCGCTCTATCATATGTAGACGCTATGTTGGACATGTTAGACTCTTCTACATTGTATTGTGCTTATTTGGGATGTTATGACTATTGGCATGTGTTTATGGAAATGATGTTCTTATTATTCTTATGATTATATTATGGGCTTGTGAATATTGGGAATGTGCTTATGTGGAAATTCCGCTAACCTGGTATGCCCCCATAGCTTGAGTCCTACTTACCCGCCCCTTAGAAATACATGTTATGTGCTATGTGATTCATGCTCATCCTATTCCTGGCAACATCCCCATAGCTTGAGTCCAAAGCCCCATTTCCCTTAGAATTATGTGTTATGTGTTTATCTTTTCGGGCTTTCGAATTGATGATGTGAGTGATAATGCTACGATGGCTTGATCGAGGACTTTCGGGTTCTCCTTCGCTATGTCACATCTAAGCCCCACTTCTGGGTCATGACAATGATGATATAAGTTTGAATTTATGAATTGCATGGAAATTCTTGAAGGATGAATGTGCATGTCCCTTTAATGGTATAATATGCATGGGTAAATTGCATTATGTTTAAATTGGGATTTTATCATGAATTATGTTGAATTACCTATTGAATTGTGATTTTAAGGTTTTAATCTCCATTAGCTATGCACTTGATTTCTCATTCATAGCATATGCATTGAAGAATGGTTATGATGAACCTCTTGTTAAGGGCATGGCCCTCTTGTTATGATATGATATGTTAAGGCTTGTGATCACATCATCTCTAGTTATGGCTCTTTGAGCATTATAGGTGCTTTCACCACTTTGTTATGTTATGAAGGCTTGATATGATAAGCTATGTAGATGAGCTACTCCTATTGCATTGATATGGAAATGATTATGGAAATTCTTGTTGGCTTTCAGCCTAAGTATGGATATGAATTTGATCATGTTTTGGTTTGGTTAATGATGCATGGTTTTGAAAAGAATGCCAACTCTCCATTTGGAATTCTTGCATGGATATATATATGTATTCTCGTGGGATGAGGCTTAGTACCGAGGGATTAGAGTCAGGGTGGACTAGCTCGAAGGGTCAATATTCCTTTCCATCAAACTATGTGCCTATATGGGATATCTCCCTAGATTGGGATTGACTTGTTATGTATCCCTTTGTTGAAGGGTTAACTAGGGATCTACTTGGAAAGTAGTCCAGATCCAAGTAGTAGCTCGCTCAGATCTCCTCCGATGCCAGTTGAGACAACATTCCCGCTATGATATGATCTTAGGTTGCATTTCATGCATCATGGCATGGCATATTGGTATAATATATTCCTTTTTGGCTATGCGCATTCCTTTTGTATCACTTGTCATCTCGTTTGGTCGTACTATATTGTCATATGCATTGCATGCCCGCATACTTAGTACATATTTTGTGCTAAACCATACTTTAATGTACATGATCTAACCATGTAGGGATCAGTGATGACTTCTATCTTCCGGCAGACGACGAGTGAAATCCTTGGAGTTATTAGCTTGTGGTGAGCCCTTTTGTTAAGGGGAAATAGCTACCTTCTATCTTCCTTGTATTTATTTACTTTCTTGTTCCATGTATTGAGGGTGAGGCCCAAACTATGCTGAGGCCCCTCTCTTTCTTATGTAGAGGCTATGTTGGACACACTAAACTCTTGCACGTTGTATTATGCTTTATTGGGATATTATGACTATTGGGGTTTGTTCGTGAAAATGATGTTCCGTTTATGCTTATGGGCTTGTTAATGTTGGGTATTTGCTTATGTGGAAAGCCCCCTAACCTGGTATGCCTCCATAGCTTGAGTCCTACTTACTCGGCCCGTTAGAAATACTTGCTATGTGTTATGTGATTCATGCATATCCCATTCCCGGTAACATCCCCACAGCTTGAGTCCAAAGCCCAATTTCCCCTAGAATTATGTGTTATGTGTTTACTTTTTCGTGCTTCCGAACTAATGATATGCATGATGAAGCTATAATGGCTTGATCGAGGACTTTCAGGTTCTCCTTTTCCATGTCACATCTAGGCCCCACTTTCGAGTCGTGACAAAGATGGAATCAAAGCCCTAAGTTTGTAAATAATCCTCGGAGTCCAACATGCCACGTCGATTTAGAGTCTGGTTCGTGGGTGTGATGCACACCATGACTATGAATGTGAAGCTATGACGATGTTTTAGGAATTCGTCTCATTTCATTGTCTCCTTATGTCGTGTCATGAGTTGTTACGATAAATTTTCTAAACTCTTGGTTTTTTTGTTGCTCTTTTAGAACATGCCTCCAAGAAGAGATCCCTTCCCCCGTCAGGCACTAGAATTTGAGGAACAAGTGTCTCATGCAGAGTTCAAGAATATGGTATCGATATTGGCCCAAGCAGTGTCTAACCAAGCCCGACCAACTAATCTTGTGAAGGTTGGTACTCCGCCTTCTAGGGTGACGGATTTCACCCGAGTGAACCATCCAGAGTTCTTTGGCTCGCAAGTAGACGAGGATGCTCAAGAGTTCATTGCTGAACTCACCAAGATGGTGACCATAATGGGGGTGAGTTCGAAAGAGAAAGCCGAGTTGGCTGCATATCAATTGAAAGATGTGGCCCATATGTGGTATAACCAATGGCTAGTTGAGAGGATGGATGATGTCAAGGTTTGGTGGAAAGAGTTCAAAATGGCCTTCCTTGACCGATTCATTCTTCTTTAGATTAGAGAGGTCAAAATGACCAAGTTCATCAATCTCCGACAGGGAGGTATGACTGTGAGGGATTATGCTCTAAAATTTACTAAGCTTTCCAAATATGCTCCCATGTTTGTATCCAACCCTCGTGAAAGAATGCACAAGTTTATCTCTGATGTCTCTGATTTGGTTATGAAAGAGTGTCGTATGGCTATGTTTATTCGAGACATGGATATCTCAAGGCTCATAACTTATGCCGAGCAAATTAAGGGTGAAAAACTTAAGGAAAGGAGAGTGCATAAACCTAAGAGGGACCGACTTGATGGTGGGTTCTCCAATGTCAAGAACAGTGGGGGTTTTAGCTGATTTTAACAAGGACAAGGTTAAAATATAAGAGTTGCTAATCCTACGGTGCCTCCTCCTGAGGCACAAGTTGGGAGTAGTCCTTGATTTCCTCGTTCTGGTCAATGTGGTTATAGTCACATGGGTGAATGTAGGAGAGGGACGGGTGCTTTCTATGGGTCTGGTAGTTTGGACCACAAGATCTCTAATTTCCCAAACAATGTTAAGAAGAATCAAATGGCCCAGGTGGTCAAGGGTCGTCTAATGCTCTGATTAATTGTGCTCCTAGGAACAACAATTTTTATGTTATTTATGCCCGCCAAGAGGCCCAATCTTTGATTTTGATGATTATGCTTTACTTGATTCTGGTGCAAATTTATCTTTTCTGACTCCTCTATTGGCTATTAAATTTTGTGTGAGTCTCGATACTCTAAAGGAATCTTATTCGGTGTATACTCCCATGGGTAAGTCTAATATTGCCCGAAATGTGTATCGGGGTTGTCCTGTCTATGTGTTACATAAAGTGTTCCCCGGTGACCTTGTAGAATATGAGATGTATGATTTTGATGTTATCCTTGGGATGGATTGATTGCATGCATCCCGTCGGTTGATTGTAGTACTAGGTAAGTCAAATTTCAAGTTCCTAACGAACGTGTGTTAGAGTGGAAAGGTAGTGATTCCATGGTTAAGGGTCGGTTTATTTCCTACCTCAATGCCCGGAAGATGATTTGTAAGGGGTGTATTTATCATATTGTATGGGTTAGAGATGTGGAGGGTGAGTCACCTAATCTGGAATCGGTTTTTGTCAGTAATAAGTTTCCCGATGTGTTTCCCAATGACTTGCCCCGTATCCCTCCCGGCAAGGTTAATATTGTGGTGGATGCCCTTAGTAGGCTTTCTATGGGAAGTGTGACTCATGTAGAAGAGGGGAAGAAGGAAATAGTGAAAGATGTCCACCATTTTGCTAGGTTGAGTGTAAGGTTGGCCAAATCCAACAATGGTGGAATTCTTGTTCAAGGTGGATTTGAATCTTCCTTAGTGGTTGATGTTAAGAAGAAACAAGACTTAGATCCCTCCTTGGTAGAGTTGAAGAAGTTGATTGCCAATGGAAAGATTGAGGTTTTCTCCCAAGGGGGAGATGGTGTGCTACGGTACCAAAACCATTTGTGTGTTCCGTATGTAGATGGCTTAAGGGAGACTATCATGAAAGAGGCTCATTATTCTCAATATTCTATTCATCCGGGATCTACAAAGATGCACCAAGACTTGAGGGAGTTGTATTGGTGTCATGGTATGAAGAAAGACATGGCTAAATTTGTGTTGGAATGTCCTAATTTCTAACAAGTGAAAGTGGAACATCAAAGACCCGGTGGCTTGATGCAAGACATTGAAATTCCTACTTAGAAGTGGAAAGATGTGAACATGGACTTTGTAGTTGGGTTGCCTCATACTCGGAGGCAATTGTATTCTCTATGTGTGGTGGTCAATAGAATGACTAAGTAGGCTCACTTCTTACCGGTTAAGAATACTTATAGTGTTGAGGAGTATGCTAATGTGTATATCCACGAGTTAGTGATGTTGCATGGTATGCTAATTTCTATCATATCGGATCGTGGTACTCAATTTACTTCTCATTTTTGGAAGTCCTTTCAAAAGGGACTTGGTACTAAGGTTAAGTTAAGCATCACATTTCATTCTTAAATCGATGGACAAGTCGAAAGAACAATTCAAACCTTGGAAGACATGTTAAGGGCATGTGTTTTGGAATTCGAAAGGAATTGGGAAGATCATCTACCTCTCATTGAGTTTGCTTACAATAATAGCTTTCAAGCTAGCATCGATTTGGCTCTATTTGAAGCTTTGTATTTGTAGGAGATGTAGATCTCCGATTGGTTGGTTTGAAATAGGTGAGGCGTCCTTGTTGGGCCCAAATTTGGTTGTTGTGGCCATTGAAAAGGTGAAGTTAATTAGGGAAAGGTTGAAAACGGACCAAAGTTGTCAAAAGTCTTATTCAGATGTTAGGAAGAAGGACCTTGAATTTCATGTTTGTCATTGGGTGTATGTGTAAGTATCCCCAATGAAAGGCATCATGCATTTTGGCAAGAAGGTAAAGTTGAGTCCCCAGTACGTCAGACCTGATGAGATTGTGGAACGGGTAGGCAATGTGGCTTATAGGTTAGATTTTCCTTTGGTTATGGGATCCATTCATCAAGAATTCCATCTCTCTATGTTTAGGACGTTGGTTGGTGATCATAAGGCTATCGCACCTTTCGAGGGTGTGGCGGTTGAGGAGAATTTGACCTATGAAGAGGTGCAGGTTGAAATTTTGGATAGACAAGTAAAGCGGCTTCGCAACAAGGAAGTAGCTTCGTTCAAGGTGCGTTAGAGGAACCAAGACATGGATAGTGCAATGTGGGAAGTGGGGTTGGACATGATTGTGTGATATCCCTCTCTCTTCCTATCTACTAAAGCCTAAGGTACTAGGTTCTATCCTTGTATGGTCCTAATTATATAAATTCTTGAGTTTCATGACATTGCATGCATACATGAGCATAATAATGATTTAAATTATGATTTGACATGAGTTTTGAAAGATTTTGAAATGATGCATGATTTTTTATAAGTTTGATGAAAATGTCTATTATTTGATTGTTGTCCACAGGCCGTAGTTTTTGTTGCTCATTCGAGGACGAATGTTCCCAAGGGGGAGATGATGTAACGACCAAAAATTTTTCAAAATTTGTAATGGTTGGTCAAGGATACTGTTAAACTGGTCTTGGTTTAATTTTTGTAGCCATGGGTTGAAAGACATTTCGTCATAAATCATGTTGAAATCCATGAATAAGCCATAATGCAAGTTATCCATGCTTAATTAAATCATGAAAAGGGACATGCAAGTTGAACAATTAGGGTTTCATAAATCATCCATGAATTCAAGTGTAAAATCATG
>JBCEWC010013647.1:0-14925 GCA_038996855.1 Solanum aculeatissimum
CTTGCATGTTCAATTTTATGATTTAATTAAGCATGGGTAACTTGCATAATGGTTTATTCATGGATTTCTATATGTTTAATGAACTATTGTCTTTCAAATTTTTAAATTAAGTTTGAATTCCATTACCCATGATCTTGACATTCATTTATGACATATGCATGTGACTTTTTGTTCCTATGGAACCCATGACGGAAACTCTTGATTGAAACTCATGTTCATGTAATATTTTTGACTTGTGATCACAATGTCCCATGCCATGACTCTTTGAGCATAATGGGTGTTATGAACAACCATGTTTATGATGCTTGCTTGCAAGCCCATGTAGATGAGCTAATCCTTGCATTGACACGAATGTTCATGACATGTTGGGTGTTAGATTGACCGACTCAAATGATGGTGGTCTTCTTGTTCAAAATAGGTATGAGTCTTCTGTGGTTGTTGATGTAAAAGTAAAATAAGATTTGGATCCTTCCTTGGTCGAGTTGAAGAAGTTGGTTGCCAAAACGAAGATAGAGGTTTTCTCCCAAGGGGGAGATGGTGTGCTACGGTACCAAGACTAGCTATGTGTACCAAATGTCTATGGCCTTAGAGAGGTTATCATATTTGAAGCTCATAATTCCTAATATTCTATTCATCCGGGATCTACTAAGATGCATTGGGACTTGAGAGAGGTGTATTGGTGGCATGGCATGAAGAAGGACATAGCCAAGTTTGTGTCAGAATGTCTGAATTGCCAACAAGTGAAGGTGGAACACCAAAGGCCTGGTAGTTTGACCCAAGATATTGAGATTCCCTCTTGGAAGTGGAAAGATATGAATATGGATTTCGTAGTTGGGCTACCCCATACTCGTAGACAATTTGACTCTATATGGGCTGTTGTTGATCGAATGACCAAGTCAGCTCACTTCTTACCGGTCAAAATCACTTATAATGCCAAAGATTATGTTAAATTATATATTCGGGAATTGGTGAGATTACATGGTATACAGAGGTCTATCATATCGGATCATGGTACCCAATTTACTTCTCACTTTGGAGATCATTTCAAAAAGGGCTTGGCACTAAGATAAAAATGAGCACCACTTTCCATCCCCAAACTGATGGGCAAGCAGAGAAAATGATTCAAACTTTGGAGGATATGTTATGGTCTTGTATGTTGGAGTTCAAAGGAAATTGGGATGATCATCTACCACTCATCAAATTTGCATACAACAATAGTTATCACGCTAGTATTGGTATGGCCCTATTTGAAGCTTTGTATGGTAGAAGGTGTAGGTCCCCGGTAGGATGGTTTGAGTTGGGTGAGATGGCATTGATAGGCCTGGACTTGGTTGTTGAAGCTATAGAAAAGGTGAAGTTGATTAGGGAGAGATTGAAAATGGCTCAAAGTCACCAAAAGTCTTACTCGAATGTTAAGAGAAGGGACCTTGAATTTTATGTGGGTGATTGGGTTTATGTGAAGGTATCACCTATAAAAGGCATTGCGCGTTTTGGCAAAAAGGGAAAATTGTGTCCTTGGTATGTCGGACCATATGAGATCGTTGAACGGATTGGTAATATAGCTTATAGAGTAGAGTTTCCTTTGGATATGAGTTCTATTCACCTAGTGTTCCATGTTTCAATGTTGAGGAAGTTTGTTGGTGACCCTAAGGCAATTGTACGTTTGGAAGATGTGACGGTCGGGGAGAACTTTACTTATGAAGAAGTACCGATTGAAATCTTGAATAGACAAGTAAAATGACTTCGCAACAAGGAGGTAGCTTCGGTTAAAGTGCTTTGGAGGAATCAACATGTGGAGGGTGCTACATGGGCAGCAGAGTCGGACATGATAAAGAGATACCCCTATCTTTTCCAATCTACTCAAGCCTAAGGTACTGGGTTCTAACTTTCTTTCCAAATGGTCTTAATTCTTTATTTTCACGAGTTCATGGCATTACATGAATACATGTGCACAAAAATAAATTGAATGATATGTTGACATAAGTTTTAAATGGATTTTGAAATTATGAGCGATGCATTATGTTTTATGTTGAAACATTTCTTGTTTAATTCGAGTCTTTCAAGCCTTGTTCTAGCCCATTCGAGGATGAATGTTCCCAAGGGGGAGATGATGTAACAACCCGAAAACTTTTGAACTTTGTCATGTTGATTGAGTCCTGATTGAACCTATCTTAGTTAGCTTATGAGTTTTCTGAGTCTCTCTTGCCTGACCGTCTTGGAAGAAATCGCGTTGGTTGAGTTTTACTTGATGTCTCATGGGAGTACTGACTTTAAATGGCTATATCTTTTGGTCCGGGATGAGCTGTGTGGGCCATAACCAAACAAATTGAATCTCTTTGAGTTATCGTCCCAACTCACTTGGTTTCACTCAATTAGGAGTCCGAATATGGGAGTAATGGCCCTTATAGTGAGACTGCCTGTATCAGGAAGCATTCTGGAAAATGAAAGAGGAGAATTGGCTAAGGCACTGCCTCACGGCAGGCTCACGGGCTGTGTGTGACCTCATGGTCCGTTAGGAAGGACATGTGACCTCCCATAAGGTGTTGTAAAGTGTTTTGGGATGGCCTTGTCCTACAGATCAATTCTATGTATAAGGTTAACATTTTTTAAATCACGTCGACTTGAAGGTGGGGTTCACAGTCCGTGTGGAGTCTTAAGACTCATGAACATGTCCATGTGGTTTACCAGCCAGCAACCAAGGCTCTGAGCCAAGGGAGACCCCACGGGTCACCTCACGGTCCGTGTGAAGCCTCACAGCTCGTGTACTTGGCCGTGTGGTTGAGAGAGGAGAATTTTTCTAAGCATGGAATCTTCAAGGGCAAAGTTGTTTCCAAGTGTCGCTTCACGGTATAGGCTCATGGACCGTATGGCCCCTCATGGTCCGTGTATTTGACTGTATGGGTGACGTTTTAAATTTTCCTATCCGATGCTAAATTGATGCTCGTCTTCAAGTGAAGCCTCACGGCAAGGTTCACAGACCGTGAGTCACTATATGGTCCGTATAGTATACTTCACCAGTGACATTTCCAGTTTTTCATCCTCATTTCATTAATGGTTTAATTGTAATTTTTAACTATTCCTAAGGTCGTTTTAGCATTTTTAAGCCCTCCTAAACTTCTGATTTAGCCCTTTTCACTCTCGTTCAATTCAAATCCCTTCAATTTCATTCAATTACTCTCAAGCTCCATTGAAGACTAGTCTTGGAAATCAAGAGAAGTCTCAATTCTTCATCAAATTCTTCTTGTTCTTCTTAGTTATCAAGGTATGGGAGATTGATTCATGGTTATCCTTTCAACCATGAAGACCCAAAACTCTTCTTCTTCAATTTTTATGAAACTTAGCTTACTTTGCAAATGGGTCTTTAAATTTTGTTATTTATTTGATTAAATTGAAGTATGGGCTATGTTTAATTTATTGAATTTAAAATGAATTAAGTCCTAATTTGTTGAATTCCATTGAATTTATGAAGGTTTAAATATGCATGTCCCTTTAACTCTTCAATTCAAGTATGTGTAGTGTGATTTATTATTTTAATTGTTGATTTTCTTATGATTTAATTATGAATTCATTTTATTATGATGATTTAAATTTTGATATCAATTACCCATGTTATTCATTGATCATTCATGCATTTGCATTCATGAACATGGAGACTTGACTTGATGAAACTCTTGATATGGGCTTAGACCCACTTAACTTGACTTGATCTTGGTAAGACATGGGATTTGACTAGAATGTGATCACATCTTGTCTTGACTTGGCTCTATGAGCATATTGGGTGTTTACACCATCTTGTACTTGTTATAATGAGCTACTCCTATGCATTGATCTTTGATTTGGTACTTGGACTCTTGTTTGTCCTTTTGAGCCTAATTATGGAAAGACTTGAATTATGACTTGGCTTTTTAGCCCAATTTTGCATTGGCATTGATTCAAAGTATTGAACCTCCATTTGAAAGCTTGTATATGTATATGTATTCTCATGGGATGAGACTTAGCACCGAGGGATTGGAGTCGGGGGTAGACTATCTCTAAGGGTCCATATTTCTTTCTATATTTGAACAACGATCGCTTATACCTTAATTACGAGGTGTAATTTGGACGTGACCAAACATTATTTTTAGTGGTGAATGACGTAATAACCTGGTTAGTCATTTTTAGCTTATCTAAGAAAATTACTATTTTACCCTTTTGTAAGTTGCTTCGAACCTATTTTGAACTATCTGTATTGTTGGAATTGAGATCCTGTGTTTGAAATGTGGAAAATATGAGTCTTGATATTTTTAGTAAGCTTAAGTTGTTGAAAAAGTGAGCTTTTGTACAATTCTAAGTTTTAGGGGTTGGATCAGAAATTCGTTGATCCATTAGCTCTAGAATGCCAAATTTAAGTCTAGGAGAAGTTATAGAACTGAATTTTGAGTTAAAACAAAGATTTTAGATCCAAAGTTGCATTGTTTGTTGTTTTTAGAGCCAAAGTTAGACTTTGGTCAACATTCAAAGTTTGGAAGCTCGAATCAAAATTCTTACAGTTCTAGTAGTTTTGATTGGTGAAACTAATGCTAAAAATTATCTCATCATAATTTTTTGAGTTTTCGAGGGTAATTTTGGTATTTTGAGTTCTAAACTAGTGTATTTGAGTTGCATTGGTAATTGTGTTAAAGAGACCTCGAAATCAAATTCTGATTGTTCCATTGAGTCTAGATTGTTGTTTCTAGTATGAATACATGTCTGGTCTATCAAATTTGGGTTTTGGATGAATCTCGAGGGTCCATTCCAAGTTTTGATGTTAGCTTTGTTTTGCTGTTTCTGGTGCAACTACTCTCTTTCTCTGCATTCACGAAGAAGCCTCCGTATTCGCAGAGGTGTTAGTGCTGCCCTTCTTTGTGTTCGCGGAGTACAACCTCTTTAGGCTTGTGTTCGTGGGTCCAACCCCTCATTCACAGAGGTCTTGGCCTCCAGTGCTCCTGCATTCGTGGATCCCTTCCCGTGTTCGTACATTTTATACCTGATCAGTATTAATTCGGATAAACACCATTTTTACTCCATTTTAAAATATTTCAAGCTTTTTAGGTGATTTCTTATGAAGCATTTTGTGAAAATCTTTTGGGTAAGTGTTTCTACATCATTTTAATTAATTTTCACTATTTTATCTTGATTTTGACTTGAATTTCATGATTTTGAATGTTGAAAATTGTGAAGTTTGTCTTTGAGTTGAAAACTTTACTTGATAATTTCTCCCTCAATTTGAGCTCGATTTAAGTGAAATTTTCACCCATTAATTTCTTTTCTTGAGTAGAATCATAATTTTGAGTCAATTTCTAGATTTGGGAACTTTAAATTTAGCCTTATTTTTACGATTTTGCCTCTAAGCTTAATTTGTGCTAATATGGGTATCAAAATTCATTTCTTGACGCGTAGTATCTATTTTTTGATAATAGTTGCTTGATCCGATGATCGTTTGGAGGCTTGTGCTGATAGAAACACTTGCTCGAGTATGGTTTTGGCATCGAGGTAAGTTTGGCCTGGTATTGGGCTTGAGTTATTGAATATGTTCATGTGATAATTGTAAGATATAGATTGATTCACAAGTAAATGGGTTGATATGTTAGAATTGTGATGGAAATGTGATACCGGTTATGCTGAAATTTGAGTAAATTATGATCCTATTGATAAATTGTGATGAAATCTTTAGAATTGAGATATTTTGGATATAATTGTGATAATTTGAGACTTGTGATACCATTTGTCACAATCCGAAAATGGGGCCTAGATGTGACATGGCGAAGAAGAACTCAAAAGCTCTCGATCAAGCCGTCATAGCATCATTACTCACATCATCGGTTCAGAAGTGTGGAAAAGTAAACACATAGCATATATTTCTAGGGAGAACGGGGCTTTGGACTCAAGCTATAGGGATACTATCGGGAGTGGGATGAACATGGATCACACAACACATAACAAGCATTTCTAAGGGCGAGTATGTAGGACTCAAGCTATAGGGGCATGCCGGGTTAGGGGACTTTCCACATAAGCACATTCCCAACATTTACAATCTCGATACATAATCATAAGCATAATCAGAACATCATTCCCATAATCAAATCTCAATAGTCATAATATCTCAACAAAATATAATACAACTTGCAAAAATTTAACATGTCCAACATAGCCTCTACATAAGATAGAATGGGTCTCGACATAATCCGTGCTCACCCTCAAGTCATAAAGTAAGGAAAATAAAACAATACAAGGAAGATAGAAAGTAGCTATTGCCCTTGAACAAAAGGGCTCACCACAAGTAAATAGCTTCAAGGATTATCACTTGTTGTCCAACGGAAGATAAAGGTCATCACCAGTCCCTACATGGTTAGAACATGTAGACAAGGAGTATGAGTTATCACAATAAAGCACTAAGTATACGGGAATATAAATACATATGCACATGAACCTATAAATAACCTAGATGGAAAGGGCACATACATACAAAGGGAATATAAGAAAGAATAGTATATCAATATGCCATGATGCATGAAGTGCCATAATGCTTATAGTATAGAGGGGATGTAACCATAACCGACATCTCAAATCAATGTGAACTACAACATGAATTCACCTAATGCGATCTCCCATTGGATTGGAGAAGGTTACTTGCCAAAGGTAACCTACACCACACCTTACGACCCGGTCATTTCGGTGTGATGACCACCTTCCTTACGACCCATTTATTTTGAAAGGATTTTCATAACATATCATATCATATCATATCATATCATATCATATAATATCATATCATATCAAGGAATACCTTACGGGAACAACACCCATTTCGGTAGCAACCTATGTTAGCACATAGTTTGACGCAAACGAGTATGGACCCTATGAAGATAGCCCACCCCAACTCCAATCCCTCGGTGCTAAGTCCACATCAGACAAGAATACGTATACATATACATGCTTTAAAACGAAAACTTGACACTTGAACATCAACCATGCATAATTGGGCTTAAAAGCCAAATTCACTTTCATTACTTTTATGCATACTTAACAAGATTCAAATACATTTCATGTTCATACTTTCGTGCATAAGAGTAGCTCCAAACTTGTCAAACATGATGGTGTAAACACCCATAGTTGCTCAAAGATCCTTATCATAGACATTATGTGATCACATTCTTGTCATAACCCATATTTGTTCAAAATCATAGTTATAAACATATTTGGGACTTAGCCCACATCAAAAGCTTCATAAATCCATGATCATGCATGAAAATGCCATGAGTGACAATGAGAATAGCATGGGTACTATAATTCATACTTTAAATTCAAATCAAGAGTATTCCATGAGGGATTCAAGTTAAATCAACATTTAAATCATCATTTAAATACTACCCATGCATAGTTCAAGAGTAAGGGGACATGCATAATTTGACCTTCATCAATTCCAAATGAAATATTATAGAATCCATATTTAAAATCACTTTAAATCACCTAATTTCTACAACTCATAACTCAATTCAATTAGATATATCAAAATTTTAAAAACCCATAATTAAAGAAAGCTCAAATTCACAATTTAAAGAAAATGATTCTTGGGTCTTCATGGATGAAAGGAAATCCATGAATCAATCCCACATACCTTGACATTAGCTAAGAGAATTGGATGATTTTTCAAGAAGGATGATTTTCGTCAAATTCTTCAAGCTTTCATCAATGGAGGTCAAGAGGATTGAGAGAATTTTAATGAGGCTTCAAGAGTGTTAGGATGAACTAAAGGGGATTAGGGTTTGATTTGGGGGTTTTAGGAGACTTTAGAAAGGATAAAAGTGGCATGGGATGAAACCAAATTATGAATTTACCATTAATGAAACAGATAGGATAAAAAAACAGGGTCTCACGAAAGGGTCACACAGACCATGAAGTGGTCCGTGGAGTTCCACTTGGTCCGGGGCTTGGTCCAAACTCCAAGGAAGCTCACTGGAGCAACCCATGGGACACACTAAGTACCGTGAACCACCAAACGGTCTGTGGTCCCTCACTTCAACTCCATTCCGAATCCTTTTTCCAGCATACTTTCGAATATGGGAAGCCTCACTGCAAAGGCCATAACTCTCACATACAAACTTCTAATTGAGTGAAACTAGTTGCGTTGCAAAGATAGTTCAAAGAGCTTCAATTTGATATATAATATGCCACACAATTTATCTCATACCAAGAGATATGGATTTTCAAAGTCCATGCTGCCTAACTAGCCTTACAACCTTCCACCAAATGTTTTTTTAATCTGGCCACTTAAATACAACCCATGACTACCAAAATTCAATCATGACGAGTTCAACACTAACGATGTAACAACCATTATGAAGTTAAATTTTTTTTGGGTCATTACATCATCTCCCCCTTGGGTACAATCGTCCTCGAATGGGCTAAAACCACGACTTAAGAAGGACATCAATCAAATAAGAAACATTTTTAACCACAACTCATAATGGATCATGCATCATTTCAAAAGTCATTTAAAACTCATGTCAAAACATCATTCAAACCATTTTCGTGCTCATGTATGCATGCAATGTCATGAAACTCAAGAATATGAAGAATTAGGACAATTAAAAGGACAGAACCTAGTACCTTAGGCTTGAGTAGATTGGAAAAGATAAGGGTATCGCTCCAGCATGTCCACCTCCGCTTCCCATGTAGCACTCTCCACTTGTTGGTTCCTCCAAATCACCTTAACCGAAGCCACCTTCTTGTTGCGAAGCCGCTTCACTTGCCTATCCAAGATTTCAATCGACACCTCTTTATAGATTAAATTCTCCTCAACTGTCACACCCTTGAAAGGTGTAATTGCCTTAGGATCACCAACCAACTTTCTCAACATAGACACATGGAATACCGGATGAATGGAGCTCATGTCCAAAGGAAAATCCAACCTATAAGCCACATTGCCAATCCGCTCCACAATCTCATAAGGTCCGACGTACCGGGGGCTCAACTTGCCCTTTTTACCAAATTGCATGATGCCTTTCATAGTAGATACCTTCACATAAACCCAATCACTTACATGGAATTCGAGGTCCCTCTTCCTAACGTTCGAATAGGACTTTTGGCGACTTTGAGCTTCAATCTCTCCCTAATCAACTTCACTTTTTCAATGGCCTCATCAACAAAATCCAATCCTAATAATGCTGCCTCACGTATCTCAAACTAGCCCACCGGGGACCTACACCTTCTACCATACAAAGCTTCGAATGGAGCCATAGCAATGCTAGCATGGAAACTATTATTATATGCAAACTCAATAAGCGGTAGATGATCATCCCAATTTCCTTTGAACTCCAACACACAAGCCCTTAACATATCCTCCAAGGTTTGAATTGTCCTCTCTGCTTGTCCATCGATTTGGGGATGAAAAGCCGTGCTCAATTTGACCTTAGTACCAAGTCCCTTTTGAAATGACCTCCAAAAGTGTGAAGTGAATTGAGTACCATGATCCAACATAATAGACCTCGGTACACCATGAAATCTCACCAACTCCTGAATATACACCTTGGCATACTCCTCGACACTATAAGTAGTCTTAACCGATAAAAAAGTGAGCCGACTTGGTCATCCTATCAACCACAACCCATATAGAATTGAAGTGTCTCTGAGTACGGGGTAACCCAACCACAAAATCCATGTTCATATCTTCCCACTTCCAAGTAGGAATTTTGATATCTTGGGTCAAGCCACCGAGCCTTTGATGTTCCACTTTTACTTGTTGGCAATTAGGACATTCTGACATGAACTTGGCTATGCCCTTCTTCATTCCGTGCCACCAATACAACTCTCTCAAATCTTGGTGCATTTTGGTAGATCCCAGATAAATAGAATATAGAGAGGTATGACCCTCTTTCATGATAACCTTCTTTAGGCCTTCAACATCCGGAACACACAATCGACCTTGGTACCGTAACACACTATCTCTCTCTTGAGAGAAAACCTCAATCTTTCCTTCGAAAACAAATTTCTTCAATTCAACTAAGGAGGGATCTAAGTCTTGTTTCACCTTAACATCAATCACTATCGACGACTCGGATCTTCCTTGAACAAAAATTCTACCATTGTCAGATTTGGTCCACCTTACACCCAACCTAGCCAAACGGTGCACATCTTTCACTATCTCCTTTTTTCCTTCATCCACATGTGATACACTTCCCATGGAGAGCCTACTAAGGGCGTGCACCATAACATCAACCTTGCTGGGATGATAAAGAACACTCATATCATAATCCTTGAGAAGTTCCAACCATCTTCTTTGCCTCAAATTAAGGCCTCTTTGGATAAACACATATTGCAAACTCTTGTGATCGCTGAAGATATCCATATCAACCTATATAAATAATGTCGCCAAATTTTCATGGCAAAAACCACCGCCGCCAACTCAAGATCATGGGTCGGATAATTTTGCTCATTCACCTTCAGTTGCCGAGATGCATAAGTTATCACCTTGCTATGTTGCATAAGCACACAACCCAAAACAATACGCGATGCATCACAATATACCAGTCATCCATCTAACCCATTTGGCAAAGTCAATATCAGAGTCGATGTAAGTCGATCCTTCAAGGTTTGGAAATTTTTCTCACATTCACTTGACCACACAAATTTGGCCTTCTTTTGAGTAAACTAAGTCAATGGGGACGCTATAGAGGAAAACCCTTCAACAAACCGTCTATAATAACCGGCTAAACCAAGGAAACTTTGAATATCCAAAGGAGTCAACAGTCTAAGCCAATCCCTCACCACTTCGGTTTTCTTAGAGTCAACCTTGATGCCATCACCGGACACCACATGAACAAGGAAAACAACTTCTCCCAACCAAAACTCACATTTGCTAAACTTGGCATACAATTTCTTCTCCCTCAACGTTTGAAGCACCAACCTCAAGTGATCCATATGCTCCCGCTCATTTTGGGAGTAAATTAAGATGTCATCAATGAAGACCACCACAAAATTATCAAGGAACTGTCTGAACACCCGATTCATAAGGTCCATAAAAACCGTCAGAGCATTCATCAACCCAAACGATATCACCACAAATTCAAAAGCCCATAAAGAGTTCGGAAAGCCATCTTTAGAATATCATACTCCCTCACCTTCAATTGGTGATAACCCGAACGAAGATCTATTTTTGAGAAATGAGTAGCTCCTTGAAGTTGGTCGAACAAATCATCAATTCTAGGCAGCGGGTACCTATTCTTCACAGTCACCTTGTTCAATTACCGATAATCAATACACATTTGGAGTGACCCATCCTTCTTCCTTACAAACAACATGGGAACACCCCAAGGTGAGATAATCAGTCTAATATAACCCTTTTCTAACAAATCTTTCAACTGATCTTTTAATTCCTTCAACTCTGCCGGGGCCATACGATAAGGGGGGATAGAAATAGGTTGAGTATCCAAAAGGAGATCTATACCAAAATCTATTTCTCTATCGGGAGGAATACCGAGAAAGTCCTCGGGAAACACATCGAGAAACTCATTAACCACCAGAACCAATTCAAGCTCAGGTGACTCGCCCTCAATATCTCTAACCCGCATAATGTGATAAATGTACCCCTTACAAATCATCTTCCTGACTTTGAGGTAGGAAATAAATTGGCCCTTAACCACGAAATCACTACCCTACCACTCCAACATAGGTTCATTAGGAACTATAAATGTAACTTGCGTAGTCCTACAATCAACCGAGGCATACGATGCATGCAACCAATGCATCCGAAGGATAATATCAAAATCATATATCTCAAGTTCTACAAGGTCACCGGGGAGTACTTTATGCAACACAGAGACAGGACAAACCCTATACACTTTTTAAGCAACAATAGACCCACCCACAGAAGTATACACCGAATAAGGTTCCCTTAGAGTTTCGGGACTCAAACCAAATTTAACAGCCAATAGAGGAGCCACAATAGATCAATTAGCACCCTGATCAAGTAAAGCATAAGCATTAAAATCAAAGACTTTTAACATTCCCATTACGACATCTATAGCTTCCTCCATCTCTTACCGAGAATGAAGAGCATAAAATCAATTGTTCCTAGGAGCACCACCAACCGGAGCTTTCGGCAGCCCTTGACCACTGGGAGCCGCTTGATCTCTCTTTGCATTCTTTGGGCATTCGATGATCTTGTGGTCCTTATCCTCACATCTGAAGCAAGCACCCGAAGCCTTTCTACAATCACCCTCATGTTGCTTTCCACATTGGACACAAAGAGGAACCCTCACATTGGAACCTTGACCTTGATGGAACTGGCCAAAACCGCCACCACCTCTCGAGTTGGATAACCCACCATCGACTCGGGCTCTCTTAGCTTGATTCAACCTTTTTTCCTTAATATTTTCACCTTCAATTTTCTTGACATAAGTCATGAGTCTAGAGATGTCCATGTCGCGGATGAGCATAGTGATTCTGCACTCCTTCACTACCAAATCTGAAACACCCGAAATAAACTTGTGCATTCTTGAATGGGGATCTACTACAAGTATAGGGGCATATTTGGAAAGCTTAGTGAACTTGAGAGAGTAGTCTCTCATGGTCATACCACCCTGTTGTAGATTGATAAACTTGGTCATTTTGGCTTCCCTAAGCTTAAGAGGAAAGAAACGATCAAGAAAGACCATTTTGAATTCTTCCCAACTAACCTTGACATCAATAACTTGCTCAACCAACCATTGGTTATACCACACTTGGGCCATATCTTTCAATTGATATTCGACTAACTCGACTTTCTCCTCCAAACTCACCCCCATGATGGTCAACACCTTAGCGAGTTCATCAATGAACTCTTGAGCATCTTCATCCACTTTTGAGCCAAAGAACTCCGGAGGGTTCATCCGGGTGAAGTCCTTCACCCTAGAAGCTGGAGTACAAAAATTCACCGGATTGGTTAGCCATCACTTGTGCCAATATAGAGACTACATTTCTAAACTTGATGTGGGTTACTTGTTCCTCTACCAGTGCCTGAGGGGCTTGTTCCTCTTAGCTGGGAGCCTGAAGGGGGAGAGGAGCTCTTCTGGGATGCATGTTTGAAAGAGCAACAAGAACACCATCCTTTAGGGAATATCATAAATACTACAAGCCACGACACAAAGGACAATGAAGTGAAATGTTCCTAAAATGTCATCATAGCCTCTCGCTCATAGGTATGGCGTGCATCACACTCATGAACAAGACTCTACTTGACGCGACATGTTGGACTCCTAGGATTAGTTACAAACCTAGGGCTCTGATACCATCTTTATCACGAACCAAAAGTGGAGCCTAGATGTGACATGGCGAAGGAGAACCCAAAAGCTCTTGATCAAGCCATCATAGCATCATTACTCACATCATCGGTTCGGAAGCATAGAAAAGTAAACACGTAGCATATATTTATAGGGAGAACGGGGCTTTGGACTCAAGCTATGGGGATATTGCCGGGAGTGGGATGAACATGGATCACATAGCACATAAAAAGTATTTCTAAGGGCGGGGTAAGTAGGAAGCAAGCTATGGGAGCATACTGGGTTAGGGGATTTTCCACATAAGGACATTCCCAATATATAAAAGCCCGATACATAATCATAAGCATAATCGAAACATTATTCCCATAATCAAATCTCAATAGTCATAATACCTCAACAAAACATAATACAACGTGCAAGAGTTTAACATGTCCAACATAGCCTTGACATAAGATAGAACGGGGCCTCGACATAATCTAGGCTCACCCTCAAATCATAAAGTAAGGAAAATAAAATAATAGAAAGAAGATAAAAAGTAACTATTGCCCTTGGACAAAAGGGCTCACCACAAGCAAATAGCTCCAAGGATTATCACTCGTCGTCTAACGGAAGAGAGAGGTCATTATCGGTCCCTACATGGTTAGAACATGTATACAAGGAGTATGGGTTAGCACAATAGAGCACTAAGTATGTGGGCATGCAAATGCATATGGACATGAACCTATAAACAACCTAGATGGAAAGGGCACATATATAGAATGGGAATATAAGGAAGAATAGTATATCAATATGCCATGATGAACATGATACATGAAGTGCCATAATACTTATGGTATAGAGGGGGTGTAAACATAACCAACATCTCAAATTCATGTGAACTACAACATGAATTCGCCCAATGCGACCTCCCATTAGATCGGAGAAGGTTACTTTCCAAAGATAACCTACACCACACCTTATGACCCAATCATTTTGGTGTGATGGCCACCTTCCTTATGACTCGGTCATTTTGGAAGGATTTCCATAACATAGAATATCATATCATATCAAGGCATACCTTACGGGAACAACACTAATTTTGGTGGAAACCTATGTTGGCACATAGTTTGACAGAAAAGAGTATGGACCCTGTGAAAATAGCCCACCCTGAATCTAATCTGTCATGACCCGGATAGGGGGCTTAGATGTGACATGGCGAAAGAGGACCCAAAGGGTCTCGAACAAGCCATCATAGCATCATTACACTCATCACTGGTTCAGAAATGCGGAAGTTAAAGCATGTAGCACATAAGCTTTAGGGATTTAGGAACTTGGGACTCAAGCTATAGGACAATACAGGAAAGGGATAAGCATGCTTGCACATAACACATAGTCACACATCATGCTCAACATTCAAGTCATTATAATAACATGGGAAAATAAACCATTACCATAACATGAGAACATAGTCATAAATCAAGTGGAAATATCATCATATTACATAGCCAAAAATCCAACATACAAGTCAAACGTACAAGAGTAAGATTTGTCCAAACATGCCTTTACATAGAAGAGCGGGGCCTCGACAAGCTTTGAGGCTCACCCTCAAGTCAAAGAAAGTAAATACATAAAAGTAAAGGTAGATAGATGGTGGCTATTGCCCTTGAAC
>JBCEWC010013648.1:0-14925 GCA_038996855.1 Solanum aculeatissimum
TTAAGACCGATTCAGACTCAGGTAGGCCCGCGCATCGGGTTTCGAGCCGTCCTGACTCGGCCTTGCCTATTAATCGAGTTTCTACGTGAAGTTTTTGGTTTTGTCTGTGAATCGAGATTCAACCATCTCGGGCTCGAGCTGGCCCATTAATAGGGTTAAGACCGGTTCGGACTCGGGTAGGCCCGCACATCGAGTTTTGAGCCATCCGGACTTGGCCCGGCCCATTAATTGGGTTTATAGGTGATAGTGATCGGTTCGGCCCGCAAATTGAGATTCGACCGTCTCGGGTTCGGGCTGACCCATTAATAGAGTTAAGACCAGTTCGGACTCGGGTAAGCCCACGCATCATGTTTCGAGCCGTCTCGGGCTCAAGCCGGCCCATTTATAGTGTTAAGACTGGTTCAGACTCGGGTAGGCCCGCGCATCATGTTTCGAGCCATCCGGACTCGGCCTGGCCTATTAATCTAGTTTCCAGGTGATAGTGTTCGATTCGGCCCGCGAATCGAGATTCCACCATCTCGGGCTCAGCCCGCCCATTCATAGGGTTAAGACCAGTTCGAACTCAAGTAGGCTCGCACATCGGGTTTCGAGCCGTTCAGGCTTAGCCTGGCCTATTAATCGAGTTTCCAGGTAATTGTGTTCGGTTTGGCCCGCGAATCGAGATTCAACAGTCTCGGACTCGGGCCGTCCCATTAATAGGATTAAGATCGGTTAAGACTCGGGTAGGCCCGCGCATTAGATTTCGAGCCGTCTGGACTCGGCCCAGCCCATTAATCGGGTTTCTAGATAATCGTATTTGATTCGGCCTGTGAATCGAGATTTGACCATCTCGGGCTCGGGCCGGCCTATTAATAGGGTTAAGACCAGTTCAGACTCGGGTAGGCCCGAACATCGGGTTATGAGTCATCCGGAATCAGCCCTGCCCATTAATCGGGTTTCCAGGTGATCATGCTCGGTTCGACCCGCGAATCGAGATTCAACCAGCTTGGGCTCGGGCCAGCCCTTTATTAAGGTTAAGACCGGTTCAGACTCGGGTAGGCTCGCGCATCGAGTTTTGAGCCGTCCTAACTCTGCCCAGCCCATTAATCGGGTTTCCAGGTGATCATGTTCGGTTTGGCCCGCGAATCGAGATACGTCCGTCTCGGGCTCGGGCTGGACCATTAATAGGGTTAAGAATCGACCCTACCTATTAATTAGGTTTCTAGGTGATCGTGTTCGGTTCGGTCCGCGAATCAAGATTTGACCCTCTCGGGCTCGGGCCGGCCCATTAATAGGGTTAAGACCGGTTCAGACTTGGGTAGGCCCGCGCATTGTCTTTTGAGTCGTCCTGACTCAGCCTGGCCCATTAATCGAGTTTCCAGGTGATCGTGTTCGGTTTGGCCCACGAATCTAGATTCGACCATCCCGGGCTCGGGCCGCCCATTCTTAGGGTTAAGATCGGTTTGGAGTCAGGTAGGCCCGCGCAATAGGTTTTGAGCCATCCACACTCGGCACGGCCTATTAATCGGGTTTTCAGGTGATCATTTTCAGTTCGGTCCGCCAATCGAGATTCGACCATCTCGGGTAGGCCCGTGCATCGGATTTCGAGACGTCCGGAATCGACCCTGCTCATTTATTGGGTTTTAGGTGATCGTGTTCGATTTGGCCCGCGAGTCAAGATTTGACCATCTCGAGCTCGAGCCTGCCCATTAATAGGGTTAAGACCGGTTCAAAATCAGGTAGGCCCGCGCATCGGGTTTGGAGCCGTCCGGACTCCGCCCCACCCATTATTCGTGTTTCTAGGTGATCGTGTTCGGTTCAATCCGCGAATCGAGATTTGACTATCTCGGGCTTCGACCGACCCATTAATAGGGTTAAGACCGGTTCGGACTCGGGTAGGCCCATGCATTGGGTTTCAAGCCATCTGGTCTCAGCTTGGCCCATTAATCAGATTTCCAGGTGATCATGTTCGGTTCGACCCGTGAATCGAGATTCAACCGTCTCGGGGTCGGGCCAGCCCATTAATAGGGTTCAGACTAGTTTGGGCTCGGATAGGCCCGCGCGTTGGGTTTCGAGCTGTCCGGTCTCAGCCCGGCCCATTAATCGAGTTTCTAGGTGATCGTGTTTGATTCGGCATGCGAATCGAGATTTGACCTTCTCGGGCTCGGGCCAGCCCATTAATAGAGTTAAGACCGGTTCGGACTCAGGTAGGCCCGCGCATCGGGTTTCGAGCTATCCGGAGTCGGCCTAGCCCATTAATCAGGTTTCTAGGTGATCGTGTTTGATTTTTCCCACAAATCGAGATTCAACCGTCTCGGGCTCGGGCTGACCCATTAATAGAGTTAAGACCAGTTCAAACTCGAGTAGGCCCGCGCATCATATTTTAAGCCGTCTCGAGCTTGAGCCGGCCCATTAATAGTGTTAAGACTGGTTCAGATTCGGGTAGGCCCGTGCATCATGTTTCTAGCCGTCCGGACTCGGCTTGGCCTATTAATCGGGTTTCCAGGTGATCGTGTTCGGTTCGGCCCGCGAATCTAGATTCGATCGTCTCGGGCTCAGACCGCCCATTCATAGGGTTAAGACCGGTTCAAACTCAGGTAGGCTCGCGCATCGATTTTTGAGCCATCCAGACTCGGCCTGGCCTATTAATCGGATTTCCAGGTGAGCATTTTCGGTTTGGTCCGCGAATCGAGATTCGACCGTCTCAGGCTCGGGCCGACCAATTAAAAGGGTTAATATCGGTTGGGACTCGGGTAGGCCCGCACATCAGGTTTCGAGTCGTCCGGACTCACCCCGACCCATTAATCGAGTTTCCAGGTGATCGTGTTTGGTTTGGCACGTGAATCGAGATTCGACCATCTCGGGCTCAGGCCGGCCCATTAATAGGGTTAAGATCGGTTTGGACTCGGGTAGACCTGCGCATCTGGTTTCGAGCCGTCCGGACTCGGCCCGACCTATTAATCAAGTTTCTAGGTGATAGTGATCGGTTCAACCCGCAAATTGAGATTCGACCGTCTCGGGCTCGAGCCGACCCATTAATAGAGTTAAGACCAGTTCGAACTCGGGAAGGCCCGCGCATCATGTTTCGAATCGTCTCATGCTCGGGCTCGAGATGGCCCATTAATAGTGTTAAGACTGGTTTGGACTCGAGTAGGCCCGCGCATCATGTTTCGAGCCGTCCGAACTCGGCCTGGCTTATTAATCGGGTTTCCAGGTGATCGTGTTCAGTTCAGCCCGCAAATCAAGATTCGACCATCTCGGGCTCGGCCCACCCATTCATAGGGTTAAGTCCTGTTCGGACTCAGGTAGGCCCACGCATCGGGTTTCGAGCCGTCCAGACTCAGCCTGGCCAATTAATCAGTTTTCCAGGTAATTGTGTTCGGTTTAGCCCGCGAATCGAGATTCATCCGTCTCGGACTCTGGCCGGCCCTTTAATAGGATTAAGATCGATTAAGACTCGGGTAGGCCCGCACATCGAATTTCGAGCCATCCAGACTCGGCCCAGCCCATTAATCAGGTTTCTAGGTGATCGTGTTCGGTTCGGCATGAGAATCGAGATTCGAACGTCTCGGGCTCGGCCCGGCCCATTAATAGGGTTAAGACCAGTTCAGACTTGGGTAGGTCAGCGCATCGGGTTTCGACCCATCCGGACTCAGCCCGGTGCATTAATCGGGTTTCCAGGTGATCGTGTTCGGTACGACCCGCGAATCAAGATTCGACCGGCTCGGGCTCGGGCCGACCAGTTAATAGGGTTAAGACTAGTTTGGACTCGGGTAGGCCCGCGCATCGGGTTTCGAGCCGTACGGACTCGGCCCGGGCCATTAATCAGGTTTCTAAGTGATCGTGTTTGGTTTTGCCCGCAAATCGAGATTCGATCGTCTCGAGCTCGGGCTGGCCCATTAATAGGGTTAATACCGATTCAAACTCGGGTAGGTCCGCGCGTCGGGTTTCGTGCCTTCCAGACTCATCCCGGCCCATTCATTGGGTTTTCACGTGATTGTGTTTGGTTCGTTCCGCAAATTGAGATTCGATCGTCTCGGGCTCGGGCTAGCCCATTAATAGGGTTAAGACCGGTTTGGACTCGGGTAGGCCCGCGCAACATATTTCAAGTCATCCGGACTCGGCCTGGCCTAGTAATTGGGTTTCCAGGTGAGCGTGTTTGGTACGACCCGCGAATCGATATTCGACCGTCTCGGGCTCGTGTCGGCCCATGAATAGGGTTAAGATCGGTTCGGACTCAGGTAGGCCTGCACATCGGGTTTCGAGCCGTCCAGATTCTTCCCGGTGCATTAATCGGGTTTCCAGGTGATCGTGTTCGGTTCAACCCGCGAATCGAGATTTGACCCTCTCGAGCTCGGGCCGGCCCATTAATAGGGTTAAGACCGGTTCAGACTCGGGAAGGTCAGTTCATCGGGTTTTGAGCCATCCGGACTTGGCCCAGCCCATTAATCGGGTTTCCAGGTGATCGTGTTCGGTTCGGCCCACGAATTAAGATTTGACCGGCTCGTGCTCGAGTCGGCCCATTAATAAGGTTAATACAGATTCGGACTCGGGTAGGCCCACACATCATGTTTTGAGCCATCCGGACTCAGCCTGGCCTATTAATCGGGCTTCCAGGTGATCGTGTATGGTTTGGCCCGTGAATCAGAATTCGATCGTCTCGGGCTCGGGGCGGCCCATTAATAGGGTTAAGACCGACTCGGACTCGGGTAGGCCCGCGCATCCGGTTTCGAGCCATCCGGACTCAGCCCGGGCAATTAATCGGGTTTCCAGGTGATCGTGTTCGGTTTGGCTCGCAAATCGAGATTCTACCATCTCGAGCAGGCCCATTAATAGTGTTAAGACCGGTTCGAACTAAGGTAGGCCTCCGCATCGGGTTTTGAGCCGTCCGGACTCGGCCTGGCCCATTCATCTTGTTTCCATGTGATTGTGTTCGGTTCGGTCGGTGATTCGAGATTCGACCATATCGGGCTCGGGCCGACCCATTAATAGGGTTAATACCAGTTCGAACTTGGGTAGGCCCGCGCATCGAGTTTTGAGCTGTCTGGACTCATCCCGGCCCATTCATCGAGTTTCCAGGTGATCGTGTTCGGTTCGGTCCGTGAATCGAGATTCAACCATCTCGGGCTCGGGCCGGCCCATTATGGGGTTAAGACCGGTTCGGACTCGGGTAGGCCCACGCATCATGTTTCAAGCCATCCGGACTCAGCCTGGCCTATTAATTGGGTTTCCAGGTGATTGTGTACGGTTTGGCCCGTGAATCGGGATTCGATCGTCTCGGTCTGGGCGACCCATTAATAGGGTTAAGACTGGTTCGGACTCAGAGAGGCTCGCGCATCGGGTTTCGAGCCGTCCAGACTCGTCACGACCCATTAATCGGGTATCCAGGTGATTGTGTATGGTTCAGCCCGCGATTCGAGATTCGATCATCTCGGGCTCGGGCCGGCCCATTAATAGGGTTTATATCGGTTCAGACTCGAGTAGGCCCGCCCATCGAGTTTCGAGCCATCTGGACTCGTCCCGGCCCATTAATCGGGTTTCCAGGTGATCGTGTACCGTTCTGCCCGCGAATCGAGATTCAACCGTCTCGGGCTCGGGGCGGCCCATTAATAGGGTTAAGACTAGTTTGGACTCGAGTAGGCCCGTGCATCGGGTTTTGAACCGTCCAGGCTCGGTCTGGACCATTAATCGAGTTTCCAAGTGATCGTGTTCGGTTTGGCCTGCGAATCGAGATTCGACCGTCTCGAACTCGGACCTGCCCATTAATAGGGTTAAGACCGGTTCTCACTTGGGTAGGACCGCGTATCGGGTTTCGAGACGTCCGAACTCGGCCAGACCCATTAATCGGGTTTCAAGGTTATTATGATCGGTTCGACCCGCGAATCAAGATTCGACTGTCTTGGACTCGAGCCGGCCCATTAATAGGTTTAAGACCGGTTCGGACTCAGATAGGCCCGCGCATCAGGTTTTGAGCCGTTCGGACTCGGCCCTACCCATTAATCGGGTTTCCAGGTGATCGTGCCCGATTCGGTCCGCGAATCGAGATTCAACTATCTTGGGCTCGAGCCGGCCTATTAATAGGGTTACGACCAGTTCGGGCTCGAGTAGGCTTGCGCATCGGGTTTTGAGTTGTACGGACTCGACCTGACCCATTAATCAGGTTTCTAGGTGATCATTTTCAGTTCAGCTCGCAAATCGAGATTCGACCGTTTCGGGCTCGGGCAGGCCCATTAATAGGGTTACGACCGGTTCGAACTCGGGTAGGCCCGCGCATCGAGTTTCGAGCCATCTAGACTCAGCCCAAAACATTAATCGAGTTTTCAGGTGATCATGTTTGGTTCGGCTTGCGAATCGAAATTCGACCGTCTCGAGCTCGGGCCAGCCCATTAATAGGGTTAAGACCGGTGCGGACTCCGATAGGCCCACGCATCGGGTTTCAAGCCATCCAGACTTGGCCCATCCCATTAATCAGGTTTCCATGTGATCGTGTTCGGTTTGGCCCGCGAATCGAGATTCTACCATCTCGAGCTCGGGTCAACCCATTAATAGGGTTAAGACCGGTTAGGACTTGGGTAGGCCCGCACATTGGGTTTCGATCCATCCATATTCAGCCCCGCCCATTAATCGGGATTCCAGGTAATCGTATTCGGTTCGGCCCGTGAATCGAGATTCGACCATCTCAGGCTCGGCCCGACTCATTAATAGGGTTAAGACCGATTCCGTCTCGGGTAGGCCCGTGCATCGGGTTTAGAGCCATCCGGACTCATCCCGGCCCATTAATCAGGTTTCCAGGTGATCATTTTCGGTTTAGCCAGCGAATCGAGATTCGACCACCTCGGTCTCGGGCCAGCCATTAATAGGGTTAAGACCAGTTAAGGCTCGGGTAGGCCCACGCATCGGGTTTCGAGCCGTCTGGACTCAGCCTGACCCATTAATCGGGTTTCTAGGTGATCATGTTCGATTCAGCCCGCGAATCGAGATTCGAGTGTCTCGGGCTCGGGTCGGACCATTAATAGGGATAAGACAGGTTCGGTCTCGGGTAGGCCTGCGCATCGGGTTTCGTGCTGTCCGGACTCGGCCCAACCCATTAATTGGTTTTCCGGGTGATCATGTTCGGTTCGGCCCGCGAGTCGAGATTTGACCGTCTCGGGCTCGAGACTGGTTCGGACTCGGGTAGGCCCGCGCATCATGTTCTGAGTCATCCGGACTCGGCCTGGCCTATTAATCGGGTTTCTGGGGGATCGTGTTCACTTCGGCCTGCGAATCAAGATTCGACAGTCTCGGGCTCGGGTCGACCTATTAATAGGGTTAAGACCGGTTCAAAATCGAGAAGGCCCACACATTGGGTTTATAGCCGTCCAGACTCGGACAGGCCCATTAATCGGGTTTCCAGGTGATCGCGTTCGATTCGAACTGCGAATCGAGATTTGACCGGCTCAGACTCGTGTCGGCCCATTAATAAGGTTAAGATCGGTTCTGACTCGGGTAGGCCCGCGCATTGGGTTTTGAACTGTTCGGACTCAGCCCGACCCATTAATCGGGTTTTCAGGTTATCGTGTTTGGTTTGGCCCGCGAATCGAGATTCGACCGTTTCGGGCTCTGGCTGGACCATGAATAGGGTTTAGATCGGTTCAGACTCAGGTAGGCCCGCGCATCGGGTTTTGAGCCATCCAGACTCGGCCTGGCTCATTAATCGGGTTTCCAGGTGATCGTGTTCGGTTCGGCCTGCGAATCGAGATTCGACCGTCTCGGACTCGGGCCGGCCCATTAATCAGGTTAAGACCGGTTCAGACTCGGGTAGGCCAGTGCATCGTGTTTCAAGCCGTCCGAACTCTGCCCAGCCCACTACTCGGGTTTCTAGGTAATCGTGTTCGGTTCGGTCCACAAATCGAGATTCAATCGTCTCAGGCTCGGGCCAGCTCATTAATAGGGTTAAGATCGGTTTGGACTCGGGTAGGCCCGCGCATCGGGTTTCAAGCCATCCGGACTCAGCCCCACCCATTAATCGGGTTTCCAGGTGATCGTCTTCAGTTCGGCCCGCGAATCAAAATTAGACCGTCTCGGGCTGGAGCTGGCCCATTAATAGGGTTAACATCGGTTCGGACTCCGGTAGGCCCGCGCATCAGGTTTTGAGCCGTTCGGACTCGGCCCGACCCATTAATTAGGTTTCCAGGTGATCGTGTTCGGTTTGGCCCGCGAATGAAGATTCGACCATCTCGGGCTCTGGCCGGACCAATAATAGGGTTAAGACCGGTTCGGACACGGGTACGCCTGCGTATCGGATTTCGATCCATCCGGAAATGACCCTGCCCATTAATCGAGTTTCCAGGTGATCATTTTCGATTCGGTCCATGAATCGAGATTTGACCATCTCGGGCTCGGGCCGACTCATTAATAGGGTTAAGACCGGTTCGGACTCGAGTAGGCTCGTGCATCGGGTTTCAAGCCGTCCGAACTCTGCCCAGCCCACTACTCCGGTTTCTAGGTAATCGTGTTCGGTTCGGTCCACAAATCGAGATTCAACCGTCTCAGGCTCGGGCTAGCTCATTAATAGGGTTAAGACCGGTTCAGACTCGGGTAGGCCCGCGCATCGGGTTTCAAGCCATCCGAACTCAGCCCCACCTATTAATCGGGTTTCCAGGTGATCGTGTTCAGTTTGTCCCGCGAATCGAGATTCAACCGGCTCGGGCTCGGGCTCGGGCCAACCCATTAATAGGGTTAAGACCGGTTCGGACTTGGGTAGTCCCACGCATCTGGTTTCGAGCCATCCTGACTCATCCCGGCCCATTAATTAGGTTTCCAGGTGATCGTGTTAGGTTTGGCCCGCCAATGAAGATTCGACCATCTCGGGCTCTGGCCGGACCAATAATAGGGTTAAGACCGGTTCGGACACGGGTAGGCCTGCGTATCGGATTTCGATCCATCCGGAATTGAACCTGCCCATTAATCGAGTTTCCAGGTGATCAATTTCGGTTCGGTCCATGAATCGAGATTTGACCGTCTCGGGCTCGGGCTGACCCATTAATAGGGTTAAGACCGGTTCGGACTCGAGTAGGCCCGTACATCGGGTTTCAAGCCGTCCGAACTCTGCCTAGCCCACTACTCGGGTTTCTAGGTAATCGTGTTCGGTTCAGTCCACAAATCGAGATTCAACCGTCTCAGGCTCGGGCCAGCTCATTAATAGGGTTAAGACCGGTTCGGACTCGGGTAGGCCCGCACATCGGGTTTCAAGCCATCCGGACTCAGCCCCACCTATTAATTGGGTTTCCAGGTGATCGTGTTCAGTTTGTCCCGCGAATCGAGATTCAACCGGCTCGGGCCAACCCATTAATAGGGTTAAGACCGGTTCGGACTTGGGTAGTCCCGCGCATCTGGTTTCGAGCCATCCTGACTCATCCCGGCCCATTAATTAGGTTTCCAGGTGATTGTGTTCGGTTTGGCCCGCAAATCGAGATTCGACCATCTCGGGCTCGGGCAGGCATATTAGTAGGGTTAAGACCGGTTCAGACTCGGATAGGCCCGCGCATCGGGTTTTAAGTCATCCGGTCTCGACCTGGCCTATTAATTGGGTTTCCAAGTGATCGTTTTTGGTTCGGTCTGCGAATCGAGATTTGACTATCTCAGGCTGGCCCATTAATAGGGTTAAGACCGGTTCGGACTTGGGTAGGCCCGCACATCGGGTTTCAAGCTGTCGGGACTCGTCCTAGCCCATTAATCGAGTTTCCAGGTGATCATGTTCGGTTCGGCCCGTGAATCAAGATTCGACTGTCTCGTGCCGACCCATTAATAGTGTTAATACCGGTTCAGACTCAGGTAGTCCCGCGCATCATATTTCGAGTCGTTCAGACTCGGCCTGGCCTATTGATCGGGTTTCCAGGTGATCGTGTTTGGTTCAGCCCACAAATCGAGATTCGACCGTCTCAGGCTCGGGCTGACCTATTAATAGGGTTAAGACCGGTTCAGACTCAGGTAGCCTCGCGCATCGGGTTTCGAGCAGTCCAGACTCGTCTCGGCCCATTAATCGGGTTTACAGGTGATCGTGTTTGGTTCGATCTGCGATTCGAGATTCGACCATCTCAGGCTGGCCTATTAATAGGGTTAAGACCGGTTCGGACTCGGGTAGGCCCGCGCATCGGGTTTCAAGCTGTCGGGACTCGTCCCTGCCCATTAATCGAGTTTCCAGGTGATCATTTTTTATTCGGCCCGTGAATCGAGATTCGATCGTCTCGGGCTCGGGCCGACCCATTAATAGGGTTAAGACCGGTTCGGACTCGAATAGGCCCGCGCATCTGGTTTCGAGCCGTTTGGACTCAGCCCGGCCCATTAATCGGGTTTCCAGGTTATCATGCTTGATTTGGCATGTGAATCGAGATTTGACTGTCTCGGGCTCGGGCCAGACCATTAATAATAGGGTTAAGATCGGTTCAAACTCGGGTAGGCCCGCGCATCAGGTTTTGACCCGTCCAGACTCGGCCAGGCCCATTAATTGGGTTTCCAGTTGATCGTTTTCGGTTCGTCCTACAAATCGAGATTCGACCATCGCGGACTCGGGCCGACCCATTAATAGGGTTAAGACCGGTTCAGACTCGGGTAGGCCTGCGCATCGGGTTTCGAGCCATCCGAACTTGGCCTGACCCATTAATTGGGTTTTCAGGTGATCGTGTTTGATTCGCATCGCAAATTAAGATTCGACCATCTCGGGCTCGGGCAGGCATATTAGTAGGGTTAAGACCGGTTCAGATCCGGATAGGCCCGCGCATCGGGTTTCAAGTCATCCGGTCTCGGCCTGGCCTATTAATTGGGTTACTAAGTGATCATTTTTGGTTCAGTCCGCGAATCGTGATTCGACCATCTCAGGCTGGCCCATTAATAGGGTTAAGACCGGTTCGAACTCGGGTAGCCCCGCACATCGGGTTTCGAGCCATCCAGACTTGACCTGGCCCATTAATCAGGTTTCCAGGTGATCGGGTTCGGTTTGGCCTGTGAATCAAGATTTGACCGTCTTGGACTCGGACCAGCCCATTAATAGGGTTAAGACCGGTTTAGACTCGGGTAGGCCCGCACATCGGGTTACAAGCCATCCAGACTCAGCTCGGCTCATTAATCGGGTTTCCAGGTTATCGTGTTTGGTTCACCCCACGAATCGAGATTCGATCATCTCGGTCTCGGGCTAGCCCATTAATAGGGTTAAGATCAGTTTGGATTCGGGTAGGCCCGCGCATCGAGTTTTGATTCATACGGACTCGGCCCTGCCCATTAATCGGGTTTCTAGGTGATCATGTTCGGTTCGGCCCGTGAATCAAGATTCGACCGACTCGGGCTCGGGCCGGCCCATTAATAGGGTTAAGACCGGTTCGGACTCGGGTAGGCTCGAGCATCGAGTTTCAAGCCATCCTGACTCAGCCTAGCCCATTAATCGGGTTACCAGGTGATCGTGTTCAGTTTGGCCAGCGAATCGAGATTTGACCATCTTAGGCTCTGGCCAGATCATTAATAGGGTTAAGACTGGTTCGGACTCGGGTAGGCCCAAGCATCGTATTTCATGCCATCCGGAATCGACCCTTCCCATTAATCGGGTTTCCAGGTGATCATTTTCTTTTTGGCTCGTTAATCGAGATTCGACCGTCTAGGGCTCGGGCCGGCCCATTAATAGGGTTGAGACCGTTTCAGTCTCGGGTAGGCTCGCGAGTCGAGTTTTGAGCCATCCGGACTTGGCCCGGTTAATTAATCGGGTTTCCAGGTGATCGTTTTGGTTCGGCCTGCGAATCGAGATTCGACCATCTCGGGCTTGGGCCGGCCCATTAGTAGGGTTAAGACCAGTTCAGACTCGGGTTGGCCCCTGCATCAGGTTTCGAGCTGTTCGGACTCGGCCTGACCCATTATTCGGGTTTCCAGGTGATCGTTTTCGGTTCGGTCCACGAATCGAGATTCGACCGTCTCGGGCTCAGGCCGGCCCATTAATAGGGTTAAGACCGATTCGAACTCGGGTAGCACCGCGTATCGGGTTTCAAGCCATCCAGACTCGACCTGGCCCATTAATCGGGTTTCCAGGTGATCATGTTCGGTTCCCCCTGCGAATCGAGATTTGACCGTCACGAACTCGGGCCGACCCATTAATAGGGTTAAGACCGGTTCAGACTCGGGTAGGCCCGCGCATCGGGTTACGAGCCGTCCAGACTTAGCTCGGCTCATTATCGGGTTTCCAGGTTATTGTGTTCGGTTTGGCCCACGAATCGAGATTCGACCGTCTCGGGCTTGGGCCGACCCATTAATAGGGTTAAGACCGGTTTGGACTCGCGTAGGCCCGCGCATCAGGTTTTGAGCCGTCCGGACTCGGCCCTACCTATTAATCGGGTTTCCAGGTGATCGTGTTTGGTTCAGCCCGCGAATCGAGATTCGACCGACTTGGGGTCGGGCAGGTCCATAAATATGGTTAAGACCAGTTCTTACTCGGATAGGCCCACGCATCGGGTTTCGAGTCGTCCGGTCTCGGCCTGGCCTATTAATTGGGTTTCCAGGTGATCGTGTTTGGTTCGGTCTGCGAATCGAGATTCGACCGTCTCGGGCTGGCCCATTAATAGGGTTAAGATCGGTCCGAACTCGGGTAGGCCCGCACATCAGGTTTCAAGCCGTCGGGACTCGTCCCAGCCCATTAATTGATTTTCCAGGTGATCATGTTCGGTTCGGCCCATGAATCAAGATTCTACTGTCTCGGGCCGACCCATTAATAGTGTTAATACCGGTTCAGACTCAGGTAGTCCCGCACATCATATTTCGAGCCGTTCAGACTCGGCCTGGCCTATTAATCGGGTTTCCAGGTAATCGTGTTTGGTTCAGCCCGCGAATCGAGATTCGACCATCTCAGGCTCGGGCCGACCCATTAATAGGGTTAAGACCGGTTCAGACTCAGGTAGCCTCGCGCATCGGGTTTCGAGCGGTCCAGACTCGTCTCGGCCCATTAATCGGGTTTCCAGGTGATCGTGTTTGGTTCGGTCTGCGAATTGAGATTCGACTGTCTCAGGCTCGAGCCGGCCCATTAATATGGTTAAGATGGGTTCAGACTCGAGTAGCCCGCGCATCGGGTTTCGAGCCATCCAGACTCGACCTGGCCCATTAATCGGGTTTCCAGGTGATCGTGTTCGGTTTGGCCTGCGAATCGAGATTCGACCGTCTCGGACTCGTACCGGCCCATTAATAGGGTTAAGATTGGTTCAGACTCGGCTAGGCCCGCGCATCGGGTTACAAGCTGTCCGGACTCGATCCGGCTCATTAATCGGGTTTCCAGGTTATCGTGTTTGGTTTGGCCCACGAATCGAGATTCAATCGTCTCGAGCTCGGGCTAGCCTATTAATAGGGTTAAGACCGGTTTGGATTCGGGTAGGCCCACGCATCGAGTTTTGATCCATCCGGACTCAGCCCTGCCCATTAATCGAGTTTCTACGTGATCATGTTCGGTTCGACCCGCGAATCGAGTTTCGACCGGCTCGGGCTCGGGCCGGCCCATTAATAGGGTTAAGACCGGTTCAGACTTGGGTAGGCTCGATCATCGGTTTTCAAGCCATCCTGACTCAGCCCAGCCCATTAATCGGATTTCCAGGTGATCGTGTTCAGTTTGGTCCGCGAATCGAGAGTCGACCATCTTAGGCTCTGGCCGGATCATTAGTAGGGTTAAGACTGGTTCGGACTCTGGTAGGCCCGAGCATCGTATTTCGTGCCATCCGAAATCGACCCTGCCCATTAATCGGGTTTACACGTGGTCGTGTTCTTTTTGGCTCGTTAATCGAGATTCGAACGTCTCGGGCTCGGGCCAGCTCATTAATAGGGTTGAGACCATTTCAGTCTCGGGTAGGCCCGCGCATCGAGTTTCGAGCCATCCGGACTCGGCCCGGTCCATTAATCGGGTTTCCAGGTGATCCGCTTCGATTCGGCCTACGAATCGAGATTCGACCATCTCGGGCTTGGGCCGGCCCATTAGTAGGGTTAAGACCGGTTCAGACTCGAGTTGGCCCGCGCATCAGGTTTCGAGCCGTTCGGACTCGGCCCGGCCCATTATTCGGGTTTCCAGGTGATCGTGTTCTGTTCGGTCCACGAATCGAGATTCGACCGTCTCGAGCTCAAGCCGGCCCATTAATAGGGTTATGATCGATTTGGACTCGGGTAGCCCCGCGCATCGGGTTTTGAGCCATCCAGACTCGACCTGGCCCATTAATCGGGTTTCCAGGTGATCGTGTTCGGTTCGCCCTGCGAATCGAGATTCGACCGTCACGGACTCGGGCCGACCCATTAATAGGGTTAAGACCGGTTCAGACTCGGGTAAGCCCGCGCATCGGGTTACGAGCCGTCCGGACTCGGCCCAGCTCATAAATTGAGTTCCCAGGTTATCATGTTCGGTTTGGCCCACGAATCGAGATTCGACCGTCTCGGGCTTGGGTTGACCCATTAATAGGGTTAAGACCGGTTTGGACTCGCGTAGGCCCGCACATGGGGTTTTGAGCCGTCTGGACTCGGCCCTACCCATTAATCGGGTTTCTAGGTGATCGTGTTTGGTTCGGCTCGCGAATTGAGATTCGACCGGCTCGGGCTCGGGCCGGCCCATTAATAGGGTTAAAACAGATTTGGACTCGGGTAGGCCTGCGCATCGGGTTTCGAGCCATCCTGACTCAGCCCAGCCCATTAATCGGGTTTTTAGGTGATCGTGTTCGGTTTGGCCCGCGAATCGAGATTCGAGAGGCTCGGGCTGACCCATTAATAGGGTTAAGACCGGTTTGGACTCGGGAAGGCCCGCGTATAAGGTTTCGAGCCGTCCGGACTCGGCCTGGCCCTTTTATTGGGTTTCCAGGTGAATGTGTTTGGTTTGGCATGCAAATCGAGATTCGACCATCTCGGGCTCGGGCCGGCCCATTAATAGGGTTAAGACCGGTTCAGACTCGGGTAGGCCCACGCATC
>JBCEWC010013649.1:0-14924 GCA_038996855.1 Solanum aculeatissimum
ATAGGGTTTGGGGGATGATTAAGGGGCTTAGGATACCTTAAGGGACTAAAAGGGGGCTAAGGGAAATGTTAAATCACGAAAATACCATTAATAAACCAGAACTTTTCACTGAACATAACACCCAAACGGAAGCTACAGTGCTTTCAAATGGTCACACGTACCGTTCAAGTGACCGTCAAGTTGTACTTAGCCAAATTTTCCACGAAACTCTCGGAGGACATTCTGATACATTTAACGGACCACCAAACGGTCCGTTCAACTTGTGACGCCCTGTGACACACTCCGTCTGACCTCTCTTAACTCCAAAAATAACAGCCAAGCCATGTCTTAGCCACTGCCTCACTTAACGAAGCAGTGAACGGACCGTTAAATGCTAAACGACCCGTTAAGGGTCCCGTCAACCCACACTTAGCTTTGGGGTGGTTTCAAGCCACCCCAATCTCAGTGGAACATCACACGACCTCCTAGATTGACCGTTCAAAGTTTAACGGTCCGTGTAAATGTCCTTGGCCATTTTTCCGAGCCTATCTTTAATGGCTTCTGAATTTTGGACAGTCTCATTGTTTGGGCCATATCTCCTTCATTCGATATCCAAATTGAGTGAAACCACTTTTGTTGCAAATATAACTCAAAGAGATTCAAATTTAAGGTGGTATCTCACATGGTTCATCCAACATCAAAAGTTATGACTATTTGACGTTGACTGTCAAAACTGTCCCTCTAGGCCACTTTCTAGCCCACTTTGCATTCGGCCACTTAAACTCCACCCGTGGCTATCAAAACTCAACCATGGCTTGTAGTACTTCATAGAATTCCAACCATAAGTAGATTTCGAAAATTTTTGGGTTGTTACTTCTTTTCTACCTTTTGTAGTCATTAAACCACAATAGGAAATGTGCAATCTAAGAATGAACCTCTAGTTATGGTATCGGCTACTGCTTTGTAATTATCATTTGAGGCCTCATAGAATATTCTCTACTATGGAATCATCAACAATCTTATGGTCTAGAACATGTCTCAAGAACTTTGTGAACCTCTCTGATGTACTAATAGAATCACAAGGAAATTGCTCGAAGTTATTTATCTGATCCTTCAGCTTTAGCTTCTTTGGCTTAGGAAAATACCTCTCCAAAAACGCTTTATGTAGTTTTGTGCATATAGTGATAGAGCTCTATAGAAGTTCAGATAACCATATGTACTATCGCTACACCTGTGAGACATAACGAGAAGATACGGAGCCCAATGGCATCCATGGACAAATTTTTATTTTTTATAATGCTCTTGCAGACAAAAACAAGATTGTGTAGATGGTTATGTGGATCCTCTGATGGTAACACCGCTAACAACCCTTTAATCTACAACATCTGTAGTAACTCAATCGATATGGTAACTTTCAAAAACAAAAATGAAATAGGAACAACCGCGCTGGTCGTAACTTAGTATCCTCCGATAAAGGAGATAAAATGATATCTATGGTGACATCATCTACCATAGGGTCAAGTCTGCATGGATTCCACCCATTAGCAACTGCTTGTGGCCCTATGGTGGTGGGTCTTGATCATTCAGATTTAGTGCAATATTTGTAGCATTTGTTATGTTTTCTTGTGATATTCTTCGCAACATTCTCTAGATCGTACGAAGTCAAGGGGCTGCCTCAACTACGAGTACTAGGAATACATTACACTTGTATACTGAAAACAAAATAAAAACAACAAAATAAGTAAAATAAGAAAAATAAGGATTAACTCATAAATCACCCTTATTTAACAAATCTAAAATTCATATTCCCTGGCAATGGTGCCAAAATTTGATCATGCCCATACTATACCTCCCAATTAAGGTATAAGTGGTCGTTGTTCAAATATCAAACCTAACAACTATTAGCGTCGATCCCATGTGGAATAAGATCTAGACTTGGAGTAATCAAAGCAATCAGGATAAAATAATCGACTTACTTTTCAAAAGGGAAGAGGTTTTGATAAAAAGCAATAAGTAAACCTAAACTAATATTAAACAAGCAAGTGCAAGTATTGTAAATTCAGTGAGAGAAGTAACTAGGGTATTGTGTTTTCGGTGAATTCCTAACTCAGTTTAACCAATTAATTGTAACCTTTTCTAGTATTTAGCATGGAGAACTTATAAGTTATGTTTACCTAGCCCCTTGAATCAGGAACTAGGAAAATTTCACCATGTGACTTCATCTATCTACGGGTGTTACATGACTAACTCTTACCTTGTTCCAGTACAACCATCCTTTGATCCATTCACGTTGATTAGACGAGTATATTCACATCGAATCATGTTATTTTATCTTTTTTCCCATTCATTACCCCTTTGATCCATTAAGTAAGAATTAGGTGAGTACTAACTTTTGCAACCGTTAAAAAGCATTCACAATGAAGAGATAAATAATATATGCATGTACACTTTCACGAACCGAGAGTAGGGCCTAGATGTGACATGGCGAAGGAGAACCCGAGAGTCCTCGATCAAGCCATCATAGCATTATCACACACATCATTAGTTTAGAAGCGCGTACAATTAAAAAATAGCACGTAAGTCTAGAGGATTCCGGGGCTTTGGACTCAATCTATGGGGATGTTGCCAGGAATGGGATAAACATGCATCACATAGCACATAGCATTTACGTTCTAAGTGGCGGGTAAATATAACTCAAGCTATGGGGGCAACCAAGGTTAGGAACTTTCCACATAAGAACATTCCCAAGCCAAACATATCATAATAACATAAGCGGAAACGTATGCATAACATAAGATACCACCACTTAACATAGATAGCCATATCATTAGAAGTTTCTCATAGCATAACATTCAATAGAGTTGATACGACCAACAATGCCTCTTCATAAGATAAGATGGGGCCTCGACATAATCCGGGCTCACCCTTAAGTCATAAAGCAAAAGAACCTAAAGTATAGACACGGGCAGATGAAAGTGGGTGTTGCCCTTGGAGTATATGGCTCACCACAAGTAATAAGTTCATGAGTCTTAATTATCCATCTAGCGGAGGATGAAAGTCACCTTCGGTCCCTACATGGTTAGAGCATGTAGACAAGAGTATGGGTTAGCACATAATAATGCACTAAGTATGCGGGCATGAAATTGTCATGACCCGAAAGAGGGCCTAGATGTGACATGGAGAAGGAGAACCCGAAAGTCCTCGATCAAGCCATCATAGCATCATCACCCACATTATCGGTTCGGAAGCACGGAAAAGTAAAAACATAGCAGATAGTTCTAGGGAGAATGGGGCTTTGGACTCAAGCTATGGGGATGTTATCGGGAATGGGATGAACATGGATCACATAGCACATAACAAGTATTTCTAAAGGGCGGGTAAGTAGGACTTAAGATATGGGGGCATACTGGGTTAGGGGACTTTCCACATAAGCACATTCCGAACATTCACAAGTCCAAAACATGATCATAAGCATTATCGAGGCATCAATCTCATAACTAAATCTCAATAGTCATAACATTTCATCAAAACATAATACAACGTGCAAGAGTCTAACATGTCCAACATAGCCTCTACATAAGATAGAGAGGGGCCTCGACATAATCTGGGCTCACCCTCAAGTCATAAAGCAAGGAAAAATAAAACGATACAAGGAAGATAGAAAGTAGCTATTTCCCTTGAACAAAAAGGCTCTCCATAAGCAAATAGCTTCAAAGATGTCACTCTTCGGCCAACGGAAGATAGAGGTCGTCATCGATCCCTACATGGTTAGAACATGTAGACAAAGAGTATGGGTTAGCAAAATAAAGCACTAAGTAGGTGGGCATCAAAATTCATATGCACATGAACCTATAGACAACCTAGATGACAAAAGCACATACATAGAAAGAGGGTATAAGGAGGAATAATATATCAATATGCCATGATAACCATGATGCATGAAATGTCATAATGCTTATAGTATAGAGGGGATGGAACCATAACCGACATCCCAACTCATGTGAGGTATAACATGAACTTGCCCGATGAGGCCTCCCATTGAATCAGAGAAGATTACTTGCCAAAGGTAATCTACACCACACCTTACGGGCCTCCTATTTCAGGGTGATGGCCACCTTCTTTATGACCCCGTCATTTTGGAAGGATTTATATAACATATCATATCATATCATAGCATAGCATACCTTATGGGCCTCCTATTTTTGTATAGCATACCTACATTGGCACATAGTTTCGAGAAAGGAGTGGGACCCTTGGGGATAGCCCTCTTACTACTCCAATCCTTCTCGGTACTAAGTCATCATCCCACAAGAATACGTATACATATACATGCTTTAAAATGGAAACTTGATACTTGAACATCAAACCATGCATACTTGGGCTTAAAAGCCAAATTCACTTTCATTACCCTCATGCATACTTAATAAGAGTCAAATACATTTCATAACCATGATCCATTGGGCTAAAAAGCCAAATACACTTTCATGTCAAACTTCATGCATACGAGTAGCTCCATACTTGTCATATCATATTGGTGTTAACACCTATGGTTGCTCAAAGAGCCATATCATAGATATTATGTGATCACATTCTTGTCATAACCCATGCTTGTTCAAAATTGTAGTCATTAGCATATTTGGGACTTAACCCACATCATAACTTTCATGAAAAATCCATGATCATGCATGCAATGCCATGAGTGACAGTGAGAATTGCATGGGTACTAGAATTCATACTTTAAATTCAATTCAAGAGTACTCCATAAGTAATTCAAGTAAATCATCATTTAAATCATCATTAAAACACTACCCATGCATAGTTCAAGAGTAAGAGGACATACACAATTTGACCTTCATTAATTCCATTAAAATTTCATAGAATCCAAACTTAAATCAATTTTAAATAACCAAATTTCTACAGCCCACAACTCAATTCAATTAAATATATCAAAATATAAAGAACCCATAATTAAAGAAAAGCTTAAATTCATAATTTAAAGATAAGGGTTATTGGGTCTTCATGGATGAAAGAGAATCCATCAATAAATCCCACATACCTTGAAATTGGCCAAGAGAATTGGATGCTTTTGCAACAAGGATGATTTTTCCCAAATTTCTTCAAGATTTCATCAATGAAGGTCAAGAGGAATAAGAGAATTTTGGTGAGGCTTGAGGAGTGATAGAATGAATTAGAGGGGATTAGGGCTTGATTTAGGGGAGTTAAAAGACCTTAGAAAGGCTAAAAGGGGCATAGAATTAAACTAAATTATGAATTAACCATTAATGAAATGGACTAGATAACAGAATACAGGGCCTTACGGAAGCTTCCCACGGGTCGTCCAGAGACTCACAGAACCTAGTACCTTAGACTTGAGTAGATTGGAAAAGATACGGATATCGCTCCATCATGTCAATCTCCGCTTCCCACGTTGCACCCTCCACATTTTGGTTCCTCCAAAGAACCTTGACCGAATCTACCTCCTTGTTGCGAAGCCGCTTCACTTGCCTATCCAAGATTTCAACCGACACCTCTTCATAGGTCAAATTCTCCTCAAACGTCACACCCTTCAAAGATGTAATTGCGTTATGGTCACCAATAAACTTTCTCAACATGCACACATGGAATACCGGATGAATAGAGCTCATGTCCTAAGGGAAATCCAACCTATAAGCCATATTACCAATCCTCTCTACAATCTCATAAGGTTCGACGTATCGGGGGCTAAACTTGCCCTTCTAGCAAAAATGCATGATGCCTTTCATGGGGGACACTTTCACATAAACCCAATCACCAACATGAAATTTGAGATCCCTCTTTCTAACATCCGAATAAGACTTTTGGTGACTTTGAGTCGTCTTTAATCTCTCCTTAATCAACTTTACCTTTTCAATGGTCTCAACAACCAAATCCGGTCCTAACAAGGTCGCCTCACCTATTTCAAACCAACCCAACGGAGATCTACATCTCCTACCATATGAAGCTTCAAAAAGAGTCATACCAATGCTAGCATGGAAGCTATTGTTGTAGGAAAACTCAATGAGAGATAGATGATCATCCCAATTTCCTTTGAATTCCAACACACAAGCCCTCAACATGTCCTCCAAGGTTTGAATTGTCCTTTCAGCTTGCTCATCAGTTTGAGGATGAAATGCGGTGCTCACTTTGTCCTTAGTACCAAGTCCCTTTTGAAAGGACTTGCAAAAATGAGAAGTAAATTGGGTACCACGATTTGATATAATAGACCTCGGCACACCATGCAACCTCACCAACTCCCGAATATACAACTTGGCATACTCCTCAGCACTATAGGTGGTCTTAACTGATAAGAAGTGAGCCTACTTGGTCATCCTATCAACTGCAACCCATATAAAATCAAAGTGTCTCCGAGTACGGGGTAACCCAACCACAAAATCCATGTTCACATCTTCCCACTTCCAAGTAGGAATTTCAATATCTTGGGTCAAGCCACTGGGCCTTTGATGTTCCACTTTCACTTATTGGCAATTAGGACATTCCGACACTAACCTGGCTATGTCCTTCTTCATATCGTGCCACCAATACAACTATCTAAAATATCGGTGAATTTTGGTAGATCCCGAATGAATAGAATATTGAGAATTATAAGCCTCTTTCATAATCATCTCCTTTAAGCCATCAACATCTGGAGCACACAAACAGCCTTGGTACCGCAACACATCATCTCCCCCTTAGGAGAAAACCTCAATCTTTCCTTCGAAAATCATTTTCTTCAATTCAACTAAGGAGGGATCTAAGTCTTGTTTCGCCTTAACATCAACCACTACTGACGACTCGGATTCGCTATGAACAAAAATTCCACCATTGTCGGATTCGGCCAACCTTACACCCAACCTAGCCAAACAGTGCGCATTCTTCACTATCTCTTTTTTTCCCTCGTCCACATGTGTCACGCTTCCCATAGAGAGCCTATTAAGGGCATCTGCTACAATATTAGCCTTACCGCGATGATAAAGGACACTCATATCATAATCTTTGAGAAGTTCCAACCATCTCCTTTGCCTCAAATTAAGGTCTCTTTGGGTAAACACATATTGCAAACTCTATTGATCGGTGAAGACATCCACATGAACCCCATACAAATAATGTCGCCAAATTTTCAAAGACAATACCACCGCCGCCAACTCAAGATCATGGGTTGGATAATTTTGTTCATGCACTTTCAATTATTGGGACGCATAAGCTATAACCTTTCCATGTTGCATAAGAACACAACCCAAACCAATACGTGACGCATCACAATACACCACACACCCATCTAACCCATTTTGCAAGGTCACAATCGGAGTCGATGTAGGTCGATACTTCAAAGTTTGAAAACTTTTCTCACATTCATTCGACCACACAAACTTGGCCTTCGTTTGAGTCAACTTGGTCAATAGAGACGCTATAGAGGAAACCCCTTCAAAAAACCTTCTATAATAACCAGCTAAACCAAGGAAATTCTGAATATATGAAGGAGTCAATGGTCTAGGCCAATCCTTCACTGCTTCGATTTTCTTACAGTCAACCTTGATGCCATCATCGGACACCACATGACCAAGGAAAGCAACCTCTCCCAACAAAAACTCACATTTGCTAAACTTGGAATACAATTTCTTTTCCCTCAACTTTTGAAGAACCAACCTCAAGTGATCCATATGCTCCCGCTCACTTCAGGAGTAAATCACGATGTCATCAATGAAGACCACCACAAAATTATCAAGGAACGGTTTAAACACCCTATTCATAAGGTCCATAAATACCGTTGGAGCATTGGTCAACTCAAATGACGTCACCACAAACTCAAAGTGACCATAACAAGTCCGAAAGGCCATCTTGGGAATGTCACACACCCTCACCTTCAATTGGTGATAACACGAACGAAGGTCTATTTTGGAGAAATGGGTAGCTCCTTGAAGTTGGTCAAACAAATCATCAATTCTAGGCAATAGGTACCTATTCTTAACGGTCACCTTATACAATTGTCGATAGTCAATACACATTCGGAGAGACCCATCCTTCTTCCACACAAACAACACGGGAGCACCTCAAGGTGAGATACTCAGCCTAATATAACCCTTTTCTAGAAAATCTTTCAACTGATCTTTCAATCCCTTCAACTCCGCCGAGGCCATATGATAAGGGGGATAGAAATAGGTTGAGTATCCAGAAGGAGATATATACTAAAATCTACTTCTGTATCAGGAGGAATACACAGGTAAGTCCTCGGGAAACATATCGAGAAACTCATTAACCACCAAAACCGATTCAAGCTTAGGTGACTCACCCTCCACATCTCTAACCCGCACAATGTGATAAATGCACCCCTTAAAAATCATCTTTCGGGCTTTTAGGTAGGAAATAAATTGACCCTTAACCACGGAATCACTACCCTTCCACTCCAACACAGGTTTGTTTGGAACTTGAAATTTAACTTGCCTATTCCTACAATCAACCGAGGCATACGGTGCATGCAACTAATCCATCCCAAGGATAACATCAAAGTCATATATCTTAAGTTCTACAAGGTCACCGGGGAACACTTTATGTAACACAGTGACACGATACACTTTCTGGGCAATAATAGACTCATCAATAGGAGTATACACCAAATAAGGTTCCCTTAGAGTTACGAGACTCAAACCAAATTTAACAACCAATAGAGGAGTCACAAAAGATAAATTTGCACCCGGATCAAGTAAGATATAAGCATCAAAATCAAAAACTTTTAACAAACCAGTCACGACGTCCAGAGCTTCCTCCACCTATTGTCGGGCATGAAGAACATAAAATCGTTTATTCCTGAAAGCACCACCAACCAAAGATTTTGGCGGCCCTTGACCACCGGGAACCGCTTGATCTTTCTTTGCACCCTTTGGACAGTCGAAAATCTTATGGTCCAAACCCTCACATCCAAAGAAATCACCCGAAGCTCTCTTACAATCGCCCACATGATGCTTCCCACATTGACCACAAAGAGAAATTCGGGGACCACCCCCAACTTATGCCTTAGGAGGAGGCACTCTTGGATTAGCAACCTACACATTGGAACCTTGGCCTTGATAGAACTAGCCAAAACTGCCACCACCCCTTGAGTTGGAGAACCCACCATCAAATTCGGCCCTCTTAGCTTCACTCACCCTTCTCTTCTTAGGGTTTTCACCTTCAATTTGCTCGGCATAAGTCTTGAGTCTAGAGATGTGTATGTCACAGATGAGCATAGAAATTCGTCACTTCTTCCCCACCAAATCCAAAACACCCAAAATAAATATGTGCATTCTTGCACAGGGATCCACCAAAAGCATAGGGGCATATTTGGAAAGCTTAGTGAACTTGAGAGAGTAGTCCCTCACGGTCATCCCACCTTGTCAAATATTGATAAACTCGGTCATTTTGGCTTCCCTAAGATCAAGAGGAAAGAAACGATCAAGGAAGGCCATTTTGAATTCTTCCCAACAAACCTTGACATCAACCATTCGCTCAACCAACCATTAGTTATACCACACTTGAGCCACATCTTTCAACTGATATGCGACCAACTCGGCTTTGTTTTCCAAACTTACCCCCATAGTCAATACCTTAGTGAGTTCATCAACGAACTCTTGAGCATCGTCGTCCATTTTTTAGCCAAAGAACTCCGGAGGGTTCATCCGGGTGAAATCCCTTACCCTAGAAGCCGGAGTACCAACATTCAAGGGATTAGCTGGCCGGGTTCGGTTAGCCACTACTTGGGCCAACATAGACTATCACATTCCTAAACTTGACATGGGTCACTTGTTACTCTACCAGTGCCTGAGGGGCTTATTCCTCATAGTCGAGAGCTTGACGGGGGAAGGCAGCTCTTATGGGAGGCATGTTCTAAAAATGCGACAAGAATACCAATATTTAGGGAATCTTATAAATAGTACAAGGCACGACACAAGTGAAAATGAAGTGAAAAGATCCTAAAACATCATTGTAGCCTCTTGCTCATAGGTATAGCGCGCATCACACCCTTGAACAAAACTCCACTTGATGTGGCATGTTGGACTCCGAGGATCTTTTACAAACCTAAGGCTCTGATACCATCTTTGTCATGACCCGGAAGGGGGCCTAGATGTGACATGGCGAAGGAAAACCCAAAAGTCCTTGATCAAGCCATGGTTAGAACATGTAGACAAAGAGTATGTGTTAGCACAATAAAGCACTAAGTATGCGGGTATGCAAATGCATATGCACATGAACTTATAGACGACCTAGATTACAAGGGCACATAAATAGAAAGAGGGTATAAGGAGGAATAGTATATCAATATTCCATGATAACCATGATGCATGAAATGTAATAATGTTTATAGTATAGAGGGGATGGAACCATAACCAATATACATATAGCCATCGGATTCTCATCAACCTTGATCAGGCCAGCATCCTGAGTCCTCTAAACCTCAATCAACACGTCCATATTAGGAAAGATCTCTGCCCCTACCTTTGTACATAGCCGATTAATCAAATAGGGAAATGGGATCGAAGTGGACCTCCTCAATGCGCACTCGTGTATCTTCTCAATTATTCACCAAGCAAAATCAATCTCATATACAATGATAATATTGGAAATCAAAACTGTGTGATCTATCATTAGGGTATTATCAACTTGGGTTAGCCAGATCTGAGTATGCACAACAGCCCACCAGAATATACCCGCAAAGTTTAGTGAGGCCTTTATAATGGATGTGGAACTAGATACGCAGTAAATATCCTAGCCCTGCTCGGCTATCTGGATGGCAATCCATCTCATCAAAATTGTCTTGCAAGCCATATCTCTCATCAATACTTTTTCCCGTGCTTGTCCTAATCTATACTCAAACTCAATTGTCATCATGGGGGTCTGGTACTCCGTACTAAACAAGAACCTTCTGATGGTGGCCTCTGATACGTCTACTAGAACTTCATACACCATTGTCTGAGTCAATATGAGTTGTGAGAGGGGTTTTACCATCTTCGGCATAGCCTCAGTGATAGTAGAAGTATATGAGGCATAGAATCGCGAACCAACACCGGGGAATACTTCCTTGAAATTTCTACTAACCAATCTAAGTTGTGAAGGGACATGGTGTCATGAAGCATAGGTGCAATGTCAAACTTGGAAGTGACTATCCTTGGATCTTAAAAAATTATCCAAGTCTATCATCCCCTGTCATCCTGCAGGACGTCCTCTCTATATATATTTGCATGCCCTTGATGCACCATTATCTCGTCAATCTGGCAGGAAGAATTCATACTAGTGTAGAACTACTCGACTCTATAGTTTATGAATGTGATTCCTTATCAAAACTAGAGTTATTTATGTCTAGGGAGCCAGACCGAGACCCCTCTCCAGAGTGCATTATTTGGATTGAACTACTTCTATATGAATATCCCTCCTCAAACTGGGGAGGTTGAGTAGTTACGGCAGGTAGTTGAGTGGGCACTAACTGTTTGGATGTCGTCCTAGTATTTCGAACTCAATGCCCTCGGTTGGATGGACGTCCAACTCCTCCACGCATCCACCAGCCTCAGACTCTGATGGCTCATCACAAAGTCTAGCAGACAAAGCTTGTATCCCATCTCGCTACGGTTGTAGACTCATGATATTTGCGAACACAACATTAAAAGCACACATGAGTCCTAAGGAATGTAAATTGAAAAACAAAAAATCTCACAGAAGAAACTATGAAGGCTCACCTGAGGGTCGTAGAGTAAGCTACGAGTCATAGAAGGCCTTCATAGAAACAGGGTACGATAAATTTAGCTACTGGAATTGCACTTATGGACCCAATCACGACCCATAAAATGAGCTACGACTCGTAGATTGTGTTGTAGGTGCAAAATAGATATTAATTTTGCAGGAGCTGAAAACTACAAACACTGTTTATAGGCTGTAGTTTGAACTACAACTAATAAACATGTTCATCGAGTTAACTTTTGGAAAATTCTAAATTATTGATCCCAACTTACGAGGGGAAACTACAATCTGTGGATTAAATCACGGGTCGTAAAAGACTGTCGTAATTTTGACAAACAATAACTGATTTCCTAAGTCTACCATTTGACTCCATTATATGCATTAGACGACCAAAAATTTAGCTAATGTCCCAGTTAATGAAAAATATAAATAATCAATCATGCACATAGACTGAGTCACAACAACAGGGTATACACAACTCATCAACACCGAAGTTAATAGCAAGTCAAACATAATTAAATAATTCCAACATACAATCAATTCATTCAAATGCAACCCAACTCATATATAGGCAAATTATCATCCTTCCCTTCAATGACTAATTCAGTAAAAGAAAATACAATATTCCCTCCTCTAACCAATTCAATTTATAAACCACATTTTGATAACTACCATTTTGCCATTTTGGCATATCCCCCACTTATCAAAATACTCATTCCCATATAAGTCATGCATTAGTCATCACTGAGAACTCAAAATTTATTCCATAAGATTCAACACATCAGTGAATATGCAAGAAATTATATTAACTAGGCATGGGATCATGTATCAATCTATATTTCAATGCCAAATAGTCATGGGTACCCATATTGAAACACAATCCAATATTCCAATCACCCTAGGGCAAGACAATCAACAAGTTCGACACCGATTTATTCTTAAGCTTAATCATTTGAACAAGATGAAGAATTGAAAGATATACATACCAGATTGTGCAAGAAAGTAGCCATGAATATAATCAAAATCAAAGTAAGAGACCCTCTAGGGTGTGCTAGAACAGTGTACGGCAGCCAGAAATCTCGCTAGAAAATATGGTGAGGGTAGTCTGAGTTGATCGGAGTAAGGGAAGAAAGGGGTAGCATTTGTTTGTTATTGGAAATTTTGAGAAAATAAGGGATAATTAAAATTACCCCTCTTTTATTTAAATTACCGGGTGGGGTAAAAGTGGGATTTTAATCCCACAAAACCCTGACCACGGTTCGTATAAAGTTTTATAGCTTGTAAGACTTAGTTTCGTGGTTTCAAAATCTCCGTTTTTAGGCTTGGTTATTACGACTCCACCCATGAGCCATAGAATATTCTACGACTTGTAGGTTGGGTCTATAGGTACCCCCAACACTTAGCAAAACTTTCAGAATCTTACCTATAATCCACGAACCTTATTCATGACCCATAGTCTTTTCTACAGGTTGTAAAGTTAGCTCGTGGATTGAAGTGCACACATTTCTGCTCACTAAAAATAGTTTTATGATTGGTTCCATGGGTCGTGGTTTAAACCACGAGGTGTACCCTGACTCGTAGAACAAACGTTTCTCACTTTTGTGTTGGTTTGTTGCCTTAACCCCATTCTAGTACATTCTCAACAAAATAATTGTTAACCTATAACTTTCAAGTCTATAAGTCCAAAATTACAACTAAAAGATGAAAATTAAACTACCTATGAGTCCAAAAACAAAAATTAACTAGAATGCATAAAATTATAACTAATATCTTTGCTTGCCTCCCAAGTAGAGCCTAATTTATTATCGCAGCATGACCCAAACTACTTGGTTACTCAAACTTCACCAAATGTCCATACTTCCACTATCTATACTTCATTAGCATTGCCAAAATATGGCTTGATCCTCGATCTGTTCACCTTGAATCTCATACCATTTTTGTTCTCTAACTCGACAGCCCTATGGTTGAAAACATGTGTAACCTCGAAAGGCCCTATCTATTTGGACTTGAGTTTTTCAGGAAATAACTTCAACCTTTAATTAAATTGCAAAACCAACTCTCCTAGTGCAAACTGGTGATGGTCAATGCAAAACTCATCATACAGCTTCGTTCATTACTTGTACAAGACTGAGATCTCATATGCCCTCAAACAAAACTCATCAAGTTCGTTGAGTTGGCTTAGTGTTGAATTAGCCGCATCATTCTAGTCTAGATTTAGCTTCTTGAAAGAACACATCACATTATGCTCAAGCTCTATTGGTAAGTGAAAAGCTTTAACAAAAATAAGTTGGTAAGGAGACATACCTATAAGAGTTTTGAATGCAGTATGGTATGACCATAGTGCATCATTAAGTCGTTGTGACTAATCTAACCAGTTTGCATTCACAAACTTGGATAGAATCAGTTTAATCTCCTTATTAGATACCTCAAATTTCCCACTTCTCTGTGGATGATAAGGCACTTCCACTCTATGGTTTACCCCATACTTCTCAAGAATAGCCTTGAACAACCTATTGCAAAAATGGGAACCTCCATCACTGATGATTGCTCGAGAAGTGCCAAATCGAGAAAAGATATTTCTTTTGAAGAATGTCGTGACACTTTTACCTCTATTATTGGGAAGCACAACTGCTTCCATCCATTTTGAGACATAATCCACAACAAAAAAAATATACTTGATCTAATAAGAATTTACGAACGATCCCATAAAGTCTATACCCCATACAACAAATAACCTAATTATCATGATGGGGTTAAGTGGGAGTTCATGCTTTCAGAAAAAACTACCCTCTCTCTGGCTCTTATCACAAGCTTCAACATAGTCATGGGCATCTTAGTTGATGGTTTATCAATAGTAGCCACACTATAAGATCTTATGTGTTGTCCGAATTCTATTATGATGCTTACCTACTAATGATGAATCACAAGCCTAAATAATGCTCATAATCTCCTCCTTAGGAACGCAGCAACGAATAATCCCATCTTCACAGACATGAAACAAATATAGATTATCCCATAAAAACTTCTTCGCATCAAACATAAACTTACAACGCTAGTGAGAAGTTGAGTTTAGTGTCATAACATTGCTAACTAAGTAGTACGCATAGTTGCGAACCATGGTATCATATCATGTGATGCTGCCAATACTCTCTCATCATGGAATAAATCATCAATCTCTACCCTATCATTGAACTTTTCTATGGCCTCATCCTCAAGTCTTTATA
>JBCEWC010013650.1:0-14924 GCA_038996855.1 Solanum aculeatissimum
AGGGCCATCGGACTGGGTAAAACTTGAATTAACCGTGGTGCACTTGCGGGAAACTCCTTGCCGAGGGCCTATGCACCCCCGGGATTAGTCGGGGCTCTAAGAGACTCGGACACCCGGTGCAAATAAAAAAAAAAAAAAAACTGGGGTTATTTTGAACTAATCACGTAGGAGTTATTCCCCATCCAATTTAAACCTCTGTTTTGAGAACAAATATTGTAAGGGTTTGTTAAGATCATATGAAAGAGAAGACAGCGATGACAAAGTCGAAGAGAGTATAATTAGAGTGATGTCATGTCGCAATTCCTAGTTTGAGCGACTGAGTGGAGGTGGTGGAGACTGGGTTTGCTGAAAGAAAAAGACACTGGTCATGGCGCATTTGGATGCTTTGGCTTTTTTTATTATCAGTCTTTGGCTTCTAGCTGTAGTGCCTAGCTTAAACATCGTGAATGCCTTGATATTTTCTGCTCAGCTCTCGTCTTCCTATTCACTGTTTGGTCTTGTTGAATTCAAGTGTTTTGTTCAGTGTACCGAGGTGGATGTCATATAACAAACAGATTCTTGTAAAGTCAATCCAGCTGAGTTCTCTGGAAGAAATTATGAGTCTTCACTTTTGGAAGCTGGTTGATTCTTTGTCCTCTGAAGATCTGGAGGTGATTTATTGATTTCAGGAAGCAACAAGTACATCTATTCTACGAAGAAAGTAACTTCCGCCAAGCTTCCTTATCCTTCAGAGGAGACATTGGATACTAAATCATGAATACTGGCCATGGCACTGAAGCTATAGCTGTTGCTGCAACTGAGAAATGGGACTGGAATGTGTTGAATAACCTCAGCTAGCATTCCATAAGCTAATGAAGGAGCAATGTGTAGAGTTCTTTGTATTTCAGGCCTTGTGTGTGGGCTTATGTTGCTTAGATGAACACTGGTATTGCAATTTGTTCATAGGGGTATTCTGCACAGCACCTTTCTGGTTCCCATTTTCTGGGAAGGTTGATATTTGTCATTTTGATTAGACTGGAACATAAAATCTGATGACATGTTGGTGGGTTGACTTGACTGTGAGGAGGATTTAGAAAGATAAATGGTTCTGCGCGCAAATTGGTTCAAACTACTGTCAACAAAGAAATGGAAGAAAAGGTGGAGGTGTAGCAGTTCAGACTGCTATCAAATGGATTGATTTGAAGCTTCTATATCATAATTCATTTGTTAATCTGTTGTCATTTTGTGAAGCTCAACAATTTTTAGGGCATATGCATTGTTAAAATCCCATCTTTCCGTTTTCAGAAGCTGCTTAACCTCTTTTTGACCGATTTTTGGATCTCTTTGTAGGTACAAAGATGCTACAAAAACTACTTTTAAGTCCTCAACTCGACTTGAATGCATGATGCAAGATTATCCTAAAACACTACCTCCTTCAGCTAGAGTTGGATTCACTGTAAGTAGAAGATATCAGTACTGCTTTTGGCTTCTGATTCTGTTACAATGTTGTGAGTCATCTACTGTCAAGTCATCCAAGTGAGGGGATCACAGTTCTTCTTACAATGATTCAGGTGATGGATGCTTGGCTTGCTTATGCACCTGTGAAAAACAACCCAGAAGATGCTGCCAAGGTATGATGAGCAGTTTTCTGCATTGAAATAATTCTGCTTATCATATGTTGGAAAAATAGTTTCAGTAAATGGGGCAGATGTCTTTAATTTGGGGCTGGCATAACATTTTGATTGTCCAACAAAATCCATCATCCCCTACTTCTAGTTCTTGCTTCTCACTGACATCTGATGATTTGGTGCTGACTATATATAACCAATATATTTGTCCCTATTGGTTACTGTGGACCCCAACTTGGCTCCATTCTGAAACTTTTCAGTACACAGGCCATTGCAACGAAGATTGTTCCTTCTGGCTTTCTTTCTTAGAACTCGGCCGTTAATTTTTTGTCAAAAGAATTAGCAGAAAATTTTCCGATTTAGATTGTGATCATGTGTTTTCTCGAATGATTTGGGCTTCAAGCTCTTCTGTTGAGTTGTTTAGATCTTGTGCATACTTTTCAGATACTGTAATTTAGTTGTGTAGGTATTAGTATCACAACAAAAGTATGTTTGCGGAGGCAATCTTTAAGCTTATAATTAGTTGGCAAGCGATGCTGGAACTTACACTAGAAGTGAAAAATGCTGTGGCATATTTCTTCTACTTTACCTTTTCCTCCTCCATTTATAGCCACCGTCCTAACCCTCTTTCACCAACTAAGGAAGTTGAAACTGCTTACTGACGTTCATAACTCTAATTTTTGACTAGCATTTCTTGGGCTTGATATTTTTTAAAGTCTCTCTGGACAGTTGTTACTAAAAATAACTTTTAGATTGTTTTGCTCTTGATGTTATTTCACTTCTCAACTGCTTTTCAATTGTCTCCCTTACAACGAAGGTGCCAAAAGGAAATCCCTACCACAGTGCCACTTCAGGAGAAATGGCGATATATCGCTCTCACAGCCTCATTCTAAGAAAGGTATTTCTTTTCTTCTGTAATTTCAAGTGGAAAATTGAACTTCTTCCAAGTATTTCTTTCTTGAATATGGGTATTGATGCATTATGCACCCAATTGTAGTGCAAACCTCTATAGGAGGCAGCATAAGGAAAAGATTGCTGGACTTTGAAAGAAGCCTTTTTGGCTTTTACTATGTCTGTGTACTTTTTAAGTAACATGTAAATCAACATAAAAGACAATAGAGAAAAAAAGTCAAATCAGAAATTAGAAGGAAGAGTTGCTGCTCATCACTGGTTAGAGAAAAGTAAATCAGAACATTATATTTAGTCACATTTGTGAATGAGTGGTGAGCAAGTCCAAACGCTAGGTTACAATTATGACATGCCCATTAAGATCATTTTGTTTTGCCCCATACTAAAATAATTGTGTGTCCTGCAAGCTATTGCTTCAAGACGGGGGCAAATCTAGGGGGTTGGGAGGTTGTTCACCTGAAGCCCCTCGGCAACAACTTACGTTGTATGTATGAGGTCTTTTTGAAATTATTTTTTATGTATATGTAGAGATTTTGTGGGATTCACTGGGTATGTTGTTGATATAGAGATTTTGAATCCCTTGAAAACTTAGTGGTTTAGGGGATTCATAATTTCTTTAAAGTTCCAAGTTCAAATCCTAGGAACTTCATTTTTATCTTTCGAATTTCCTTAATGAAAATCCTAGATCTGCCACTGCTTCCAGACTACCTTTGGGGCTTGTTCCATGTAAAAAAAGATGGGAAGAGTTTTGATACTGTAACTTCTATTTTTATAGTATGAAAGACAACTCTCGACTCTTGAAACACTTCCCTAACCTTTCCCTTCATAATAATTGCTGCGACAGTTTCATATGAGTTCAGTTGGTAAACCTGCGCCTATCTAGTCTCTGCATCAATTACAGCACATTTCTTTTTATTACAGGCTGGTGTTAAGGTAGAGGATCCAGTTATCCAAGTATTTAACGGGCAGGAGGTAGAGGTATGGTCTCGAGTTGTATGGAAGCCGAAATGGGCGCTTACTTTCTCAGAAGTAAAAAGTAAAGTGAGTGGAAACTGCTCCATTTCACAAAGGTCTACAATGGCTATCAAGGGGAGTAATATTGCCCTTGAGGGCCTTTCTCTGGACGGAGCTCTCATTATAGGGGCTGTTGATGGTGCTGAGGTATGTCTCAAGTCCTTGATCCCTTTATTATCCAGATGACAATATAGGGGCGTATCAACACGAGTGATGTCTTTTAATTGATACATCATGCCTGTATGATTGTAATTAGTTCAGCCTGAACTCCAATTCTCTGATGAAAATTTTAGGTAGATATTTGATACACTTGCTGATAATTATGTGTGTTTTAACAGGTCAAAGTGGGAGGTCCCGTGCAGAACAAGGGTTGGACAATTGAAAATGTGGACTACAAGGATACTTCAATACCAGAGGAAATAAGAATCAGGGGTTTCAGATTCAACAAGGTTGAGCAGTTGGAGAAAACATATACCGAGCCCGGGAAATATTCTTTGAAGCCATAAGGTTGACACTCTTTTGAGCTCCGAAAGCTTTGGCTAAACTGTTGATATTTATAGGAGATTTTATTGCTTCGTTTATGTTTCCGTGTTTCTTGTAACCTTGTGACATAGGCGATAACTGTTGTTTCCCCTCCAATCATTTGTAACTTAGTGAACGAAACAGAATAAGGTCATTGGTTGGTATTTATTTAGTAATAAGTCCTCAAAATCGTGGGGATTGGCTTAGAAGAAGTTTTACGCAATTGCAAGTACTCGCTCTTTGCATTTGCAATGAGAGTGTGTAATTGTTGATAATTTTGGTTGCAGTCACTTGGAAACGAAGGGAGATTTTTTTCGATACAAAGAATGTTTGATGATACTTTACATCACTGCTCCTCCACAGAGAGATTCAAACTCGCTACATTACCACATTCGTTCTCGGCTTTAGATTGTGGCACGATCATCTTTACTTTAAATAAAAACTAAAGTTGAAGTCACTCTGATATCCAGGAAAAAATAAAATAAGCCGCTGCAGCGCTATACTTCTTGTCATCCGATCAATTTAAATAATTTTTTCATTGAAATACAAATTTTATTTTAAGCTAATCTTTAAAAAATTGATAAAATGCTCATTTTAGATTTTATTAAATTTTGTTAAAACATATTTTTGTTTTAAATTAATTTTTTTTTAAATGCTAAACTACTCATTTTAATCATTTTATTGAAATATAATTTTAATTTTAAATTTTGTCTTTAAACTCAAATGTTTAAGCACTACCAGAGCAACAACAAAACAATAGAAGACAACAATGATCTTTTAAATAAAATTTAACATAAAGACAGAAATTATATTTCAAAAAAATTTAATAAAATAATTAAAATGAGTATTTTAATATTTTAAAAAATAATTTAAAACAAAAAAAATTATGTTTCAATAAAATTTAATAAAATCTAAAATGAGAATTTTTTTTTTTTAAAAAAGATTAGTTTAAAATTGTAATGACCCTCCAGGTCATTTCTGTGGTTCGGCAAATATTTTATCAGTTTGAGCATTTGTATGGCGATCGCGGGCTACTTGTGACTTATTGACACTGATTGTTCGATCATTGGGTGAATCGTTTGACAATTATACAATTTTTTAAGTTAAACGAGAGATTATAATCGTAAAATAAATTTTCAAGTAAAATCCTAGTAAATGGCCTCAGAGCAAAATTCTGATGGTTCCATCAGCTCCGAAATGACCAAATTAGGCTAGGAGAATGTCCAGTGCAATTATATCAAATTTTGCAAATTTAGCCTACGGAATGGGTCAATAATTGACTTTAGTCAACATCCTTGGGAAACGTGTCTTGAATAAAAAATTTGATTGTACCGTTGGATCCAGAATGTCGATTTAGTTTAGGAGGACCTTTCGTTTGGCTGTCGGGGCTTCCGAGTGAACTTTGGTCCCTTCGGTAGATTTGGATATTAACAAATGGGACTCACATTGGAATAAATTGACCTCCGATAGGAATTTTTAATGCACTGTTGAATTCGAAATGTCATTTTCGATCATATTTTATATATGGATAATATTTTTTCTGACTCCGGATCAAGCCAGAGCATCGAAGTTAAGTTTGAGTGGATGCTAAAAATTAAAAGGCAGTGCACCGATGTGGCCCAGCCACAAGCTGCCATGTGGCAAGTCGCAAAAAAGGGATATATTCACCCCCATTCTCCAGTTCACTTTCGAACGCGATATTTTCTTGGTTTTTTTATCCGATTTTGATGATTCAAAAGGTTAACTTGTGTGTTTTTTCGAGAGAAACACCGTGGAAGCGTCAGAAATTGATTTCAGTGCATCGTTTGAGGTAAATTTTGCCATTTTGCTGCTGTATATTAAATATGATGTCGGAAAATTTGACATGCGAATTTTTTTCGTTTTAAGTCAATTTTTTGTAAAATTTGGATCTATTCTGTGTGGTTTTTTGAGGTGCACGCCCTGGTAGTGTTAGAATTAATTAATAGAGCTCTTTTGGTGCAAAAATGCAATGTTAGCTGTGGTTTATGTTTGTATTTTTTTAGAAACTTCGTGTTGTGATATCTCGATCATTTCTTATCGGAATTTAGTAAAATTTACGTCTAAACTGTACTACTTTTTGAGTCCTACATCGTGGTATATTCATATTCTTTTAATTCGATTGTATTTTAAAGGATTTTTTCCAGGAAGTTGTTGTACGCATGATACACTTTCTGATAAGAAATGTCATTTGTTTTGGGCAGTTTTTTATTGTTCTGAGCTTCGTTTTGAGCTCACTTTTTGGCTATAGGCTCAGGGTGATATAGTGATCATTTTATGGGGTTTGGTTTGGCATTTTGGGTATGGTCCCTATTTTCTCCGTTTTAGTCACAATTGACCTATTATCCCCTGTTTCTTGAGACATTATAGCCAAAATAATCGTATTGATATTGTGACTCATATTTTGACAGCTGAGCGACATTTGAAGGTCATGAGGGAGGAAAAACTCGCATGGACTGATCTGGAGCGCGTGGATTCACCTTTCAGGTAGACTAGGCTTTCCTTACCTCTAGGCTGAGTTGAAATACATGTATATTGGGAGCCGATTTATGGTTGGAAGTCCTGAATAAGATATGTATATATGTCGTGAGGCTGATTGTTAGTTATATTTCCTACTATGCATTTAAACACTGTTGTCATGAATTATTAATACCCATTTTCTTGGATAGTCGTTTTACTTAGCATATGGGGTATCTATGGTTATTTTGGGATACTTGTGGTTGTTCTAGACCGTACTAGTTGTGATCACTATAGTAGCTGAGTGTTGACACTGTTGAACTACGAAAAGGCCTAGTAAAGATTGGATATGGGCTAATGCCATGAGATAGGTATATATTCTGATTTAACTCCTATTTATATGAATATGTAGCCTGATGCTACTGAGATATGTTGGTTGTGAGGTTGTTTGCTGATTATATGTCGTACTATAGACTGACTCTGGTATAGATATGATTCTGATGGGCCGATTTGTTCGGTATACCTATGATACAACCGTACTATGGAATGATTTTGGTATAGATAAGAATCTACTGGATTTGGTTGTTCTGGATACTTGTGATATACTTGTCGATTGTCCTTTGGGTCTGGGAACCTATAGATTATACTTGGATTTGAGACCCTGTAGGTTGTCTTTTAGGTCTGGGACCCTGTTGATTATGCTTTGGGTCAGGGACCCCATTAATTCTTCTTGGGTTTGAGGCCTAGTTGATTTTCCTTGGGTTTGAAGCCCAGTTGATTTTCCTTGGGCTTAAGGCCCAGTTGATTTTTTTTGGGTTTGAGACCCATACCCATGGTTACTCAAAGTACTTATGATTGACTGGAATGTGGTGTATTTGTCTTTGGGTGGGCATGTCCGTACATTAGTCTGTGAGATATATACTTTTGTATACGGCTATTAGTCCTTGTGCAAATGTTATCCTTACTTGATGTTAGGATTAACTAGTGTTATCTGAGGGATGGTGACATACGATTGTGTGGGATATATATATGTTGAGACTGTCGCCACCTACGTTTACTCTGGGCACAATATGACTTTGGAGTTTTGGATTCAGATAGACTGGTTGAGTGAGTGACTATTTCGATACCTCGAGGTCTAGATGACGCTCCTTGCACTCTGAGCTCTGGTGGCCACGCTCGAGTGTCTGAGACCCGGGAGTCGTGCCCCATGGTTTGAGTCCGATGATCACGACTAGGATGTCAGGTGACAGATGCCGATTCTGAGGTTCGAGCACCTGTTGATGTTCTGGGTCGAGAACCCCATCAGTTACATTTTGGGTTTGAGGCCCTATTGCCTGTGTTAGGGGGATTCTTTCACCCATAGGAGATACATCCCACCATTATGTATATTGTCAGACCATCTGACCCTAGCTGACTGCTAGATCAGAGGCTAGGCCGAGAAGAGGGTTTGAGACCTTGTTTAATATTATAGGTGTCACGACCCAAAAATTGATGTGATAATACTCGTCTCATCCCACCAAGACAAGTCAGCCAAAAACTAAATTACAATGATAAAGTGTGAAAGAAATAATAAAAATAAAGGTTTAACTACGGATAATAAGTCAACATAATTAAAATCCCCCAAAACCTAGTTGTCACGTGCACAAGCCTCTAATGTGTTACAGTATATTTGATAGAAAAATTCAAGTCTCAAATGATGTTTTCTCTAAAGTAGAATAAGATCATAAACAGGAGAAGAAGGGTTCGCTCAGATGATAAACAAATACCTCACTAAATCTCCTGGGAAGCCTCGGATGATCAAAGAAAAGTACTGCTCACTGTTCGAGCTCAAAACCTACACAGGTGTAAAAGCAAAGGGTGAGTACCAAAAACAATGCAGTACCCAGCAAGTCAACTAACAAAACAAAGCAATTCTAATAGAATACACATACTTCTTCCATCCCAACAGACCTCCACAACTCTAACCTGCACAGAAATTTCAGCCCAGCCCAGCAACACATAATACATAATAAAGATAGTGTTCTCAATAACACAATTTAAAATCACAAGCCATAACTCACAAGTGATAACACAGTCAATCATACAAATAATATCATGTCACACAAGAATATGCAAGGATGAGATGCAATGGTTATGCAATAATCGCCGGTAATGACCTCGGCCTCAGTATTACAATATCGCCGAAAATAACCTCGACATCACAATATCACAATATCACCGATAATGACCTCGGTATCACAGTATCACAATATCGCCAGCAATGACCTCGGCATCACAATATCATAATATCACCAGCAATAACCTCGACATCACAATATCGCAATATCGCTGACAATGACCTCGGCTTCATATCTCGACTGGTAAAGACCTCGACCCCAATTGTCACTATCTCCCTCATATTTACAACCAGAACCAATGCAAGTATGCGTGACATCGAATGAATGAACATGAGATGAAAAACACAAACAAATTCACTCATAATCACCAACCACAATAATATATCTCAATATAGAATGCTCATCACTTACCACATTTTTCAATTCAAGTGTCACAACACCACACCAACTCACATGTCTATTTAAGCACCCCAAGTTTATAATATTAAAAATAATTCATGAATCACACGTAGAAGAAAGAAAATTTTGGGAATTCTACGAGAATTACAAAGTTTTGAAAATTCATTTGCCTTAATTAATCAAACAATCACTTCCAAACTTGAGCCTTTCATAACTCTTTTGGATGATCAAAATCTATTCAAATACATAATTTACATAAGAATACGAATCTAATAACACCCATATTGCTATATTTATTTTCGGTTCAAAAAAATCAAGTCAAAAAGTCACCCCGAGCTCTTGATTTCGAATCTGAAAATTTCTTTCAAAATATGTTTACCCATAATAAAATAAACTTATATGTCAAATTTTAGCTAAAACTGATCGTTATTCGACCCCCAAATCAAGATTCTATTCTAAGAACCCTAGACTATATTTTCATAAATTGTACACGTTTTTAACCTAAAAATCTATTCATAGTCTCATGAAAACTTAGTAGAAAGGACGAGGGTAATTACCTTGATATATTTGGATAAAAATCATAATTTTTCTCTTTCTTTTTCTTTCCCGCATTTTTTTTGCTTTCTGCGTCATCGTTCTTGCGTTCTCTGTTTTGTGACTTCTCTTTTGTTTTCATAGGACTGCGTTCAGCAGCCCTTTATAATTATTATTTTTATTATTATTATTTTAAATCTTAAAAGCTTTCCCCCTTTTTTATTTCTTCTTTTATTTTTTTTCTTCTTTTATTTTTAAATAATAATTAATAAATTTTACTAATTCTATTTTAATAATTATGGGCCAAGTGATACAAGATATTAAATAATTTAGTCCACCAATTAAATTAATTATCTAAAATTACCCATCAACTAAACAACCGTAGTTATAGAATAGTTCAAAATTTTCAATTTAATTTACAAAAAGGGTCTTTTATGAAAACATGTGAACTCATTCTCAAAATGACCTAACGGATCAATACATTATCCACCACTAAAAATCATGTTCGTCCTCGAACATAAAGAAGGAGAAGGAAGAGAAGCTTTTCTTTAAGATCATTCCATAAAAATCAACCATTAAGAACTGAACTTTTGAGTCGTACTTTGGCAAATCTATAATTCAAGAGTGATTTTCAAGTCACAGACTAACCCATGGATCCAATCTGAATAACAATCCACTAGACCATAACTCAACAATTAGGATGAATCTTTTCTTACATAACCGCGATACAATTCTAAATTAATACCGACCATAATCAAAAGCAAACCTAAATCAGTCATCCCATGCTCCCAATGCATAAATCATCATAGAGTTTGTTAAGATTTCATTCTCATAATCAAATCTTCCCACGAGCTTAAGTTATAAAATGTGATCTCTAGACATTTGATACTCATCATAAAGAATCAAATTATTTTTTACCCAACGAAGAAAATGGTTAAGTAACCACTTAGCGAATGATACACCAAAACATACAGATGCTCTAATAATGCTATCAAAAATACTAAACCAATGGCAGAGACTATAAATAATCCTTCAGAGCGATAGAGCTAGACCCAACATGTTTCATAGTCAATTGTACATAGTCAGAACATAACCTCAACGACCAGATAAATTTTAAGACTACTGGACAACCATAAATATTCATGGTAACTCTTCTATATATTCACATAAATATTGTTGTGTTTAGAACCACTTGTATACTTCAACTATTCCAAATCATACTAAATTTGTCATAATTGAAATAATCGAGTCTGCACAAGTATTCTATCTTACCAAGAAAAAAAATGACAGTATCGATTCATTTGATCTATCACTAAGGATCTGTCTACAAAAGTGAAGACATGAGTGAGAATAGGCAACGAGTAATACTCTAAACCATGTCCATAATGAAGTAGATAGTCACATAAGAATGCACGAAATTAAGGTCGAATGATACAAGATACTCCTTTCATAGTGCCTCTATCAAATATTTTCATTCATCTGACCCCATCTTTTTATTGATCTACTCACAATCAACGTAACCTGTTTGATCCCCAATAATTGTACACATACTTAATTTATCAAACTCTATATATTCCTCACGGTACTGCACCAAAGACAACCTCTTAATACTAACAAAACATCATAGTCATACTGGTCATTTATCATTCTCTCAAATTATTACTAGTATCAATGTCTTCTTAGCAACACATTATCACCTTCAAATATTTCAAACTATGGCTTCCTCTTTTTTTAAGCATTTCTTATATATATGAGTCACACCCTAAAGCTGATAGCATTAGTTTCAAACTTGATAGTACTTTTCTCATCAAGGTAAAGTTATTTAATTATTATATCTAAAGTCACTTTCATGCAATTTTTCACATACCAAAATCCAACTACCATTTAAATCATCATATACCTCATGTCAACACTTAGAGAGATTTTTGGTCACCTTAATAACTCTACATATCATAAGCACACAACATCTAGTTATCATTATGTGTCTATGTAACGCATCATAATAATCTATGTAGTTCCATTAACAGAGTAGTTTCAACCCCTCAAAATCCTCAATAATCATGTAAAGCAGTAGATCTATACTGTAGCACCCCCATAAGTCATCTATCATAATTTGAACAATCTAAACCAATATAAAAATATAGCATATTTCAAACATCATTGTTTTTCACTCGAATCAAAACTCAATTGTCATAAAAGTCACTAATAAAATCTTAATAAGTTTGTGTTGAACAAGTACACCTTTCATGGTCATATCTGAGCTCCAAGGTGAAAATTAATAAAACATTTAATTATGAACCAAGGGTCTATACGGAAAGTCTTATTCCTTCACCTTTCTTAGATTCTTCCTATGACACAATATTAGATACCTTGAACTCTTCATTATATCAAATTCTTATTCCTTCACTAACTCACTTATCAACTTGATTCTTTGACCAACAACACATCACATTTTTATCTCATGCTTTAAGCCAAAACTTTAAGTGGAGCACTTCTTTATGTCCTTCAACAATAAAAAATAACTAAATTCATGGCCCAAATCACATGCAAGTTCTTCCAAATGTTGAATACTCATTGCTATCCATTATTTCTTATCTTGCCAATTTATATCTCGACGAATATACTTCCAAAAATGTAGACTAACAATGAAAACTTAATCTCTATCTAAACTTGTACCCCAATTCCTTTATCTATCGACATTAGCTCATAACTTGGGATCTTTATGAATTCACGTATCTTGACTTATTATTGATCGCCTCTTTATCGACCTTACCATATTTCTCATATTAAAAAAATATACTAATTACCATCCTCAAAATCACAAAAATAGCTTATCACTATATTCAAGATGCACGTATATAGCTTCTTTTTTTTAAAATATTACCTAATAGTTTTTTTTAACCCAGATCAATGATATGTAACACTATCACCATGACTAAAGCAAAACAAATGAAACCGCATGACTTTAAATTCAATTCTCTACTCCATCGAAAGATACATTTCTGACCTTTATCATCAGAGTGAATGTCCCTACATCTCACTAATTTATTCATTTATGACTCTAGCTACTTTCAATTCTATTGAAATAGTATCTCAACAAATTCTACATCTTTTCTTATGATCATGTTACTCATTAAATAGTAGCAAACGTAACTTTTGATACCTGCAAATTGTGTTTACCATACTTAATCCACTCAATCAAAAACCTTTATCATATGATTGCATCTTGATTATAATCCATCACGAACTCTTATTACCATTATTCTCTATAGTCGTTGCCATCATCTCAAGGTTAACCTCATCATTGATATGACACCTAAACCTATTATGTCGGTAAAATTTAAAGGACTAACTTGATTTTGGATACACTTTCTTACTTAAATTCTCAATTGACATTCCACAAGTATACTCGTTAGGACTTTCCTTACTCATAAGATTATCATTTTGATATTGAACTACTCTCTTGGATCTTATTATGGATCAATAATTCTCATTCAGAATTTCCCGAATATACCTCACAACCTAAATGCATTAATTTTACCAAAGATCTACCACTAAAATCTTTCTTATAAATAATGCTTAACCCAAGTATCTAAAGTAATAAACTAGTTGATTTCCCAAATACGAATGCAATATTAAATTTTATTAATGAGCCTGTGATAAAGTAGTAACTCCTTAAGTAGTTAGTATTTGTTCATATATCACTAATACTATATCGTGAAAGTCCATTAGATCCACCACTAAAATTCATCGTACCTATCAAGAAATTAGTACCAAACTAGCCCACATACTTCTACCCATCAAATAGCTACAAAATATTATCCAATTCATCATGACTCTAGCCTAAGTTATACACATTTTTTCATAAATTTAGTCGCTAGCCAAAAGTAACATCCTCCATAACTCTAACCAAGTAAGCATCGGTATCGTGGTGATAGTCATATCATGACCCTCCTTGATATCCACTCGATCTATGAAATCATAGTAGAGATTCTGACCTCAATTGACAAAAACTCATTCTTATCATTATCTAAGCAGTCCATACATCTTATGATACTTTAGTAATAGTAGTTTGCAGATTTACAGAATTCATTTTCTAGCTATCTCTTTAACATTCCACTTTTAATTGTCGAACCACTTTCAATATCGTATATACTACATCAATATTGTTTGTGTTGCTGAATAACTAATCCCAAAAAGGATAACACATTCATGAAATCTCTCACTTCAATATTCGACCTCATCATTCAAATATCCTCAAAGGGCATCATCGAGTCATCACCTTACTCAATCTTTTCTAATCTTCAAGAATTTTAATTTTTTTATATATAAGTATATCACTTATATAAAGAATCAAGCATTAATCATCTTTATAAGTGAGAGGGAATCAAATAAGGCGATAAGGATCACACCGAATCAAGAACGCATGATGGAGAAAGAATAAATAAAAAAAAGTTTCATAATGGTCTTCATAGCCTTTCGAAGATAAGTATAGACGTCTCCATACCAATCCTCGAGTCTCTACTAGACTCGGCTTGTACACATGTGAGACCTATGAATCTGGACTTTGATACCATCTGTCACGACTCAAAAATGGACGTGATGGCACTCGTCTCATCCCACCAAGACAAGTCAGACAAAAACTCAATTACAATGATAAAGTGCGGAATAAATAATAAAAATAAAGGTTTAACTATGAATAATAAGTCAATTTAATTAAAATCTCCCAAAACGTGATTGTCACGTGCACAAGCCTCTAATGTGTTATAATAGATTTGAAAGAAAAATTCAAGTCTCAAATGATGTTGTCTCTAAAGTAGAACAAGATCATAAATAGGAGAAGGAGGGTTCGTTCAGATGATAAACAACTACCTCACTAAATCTCTTGGGAAGCCTTGGATGATCAAAGAAAAGTATTACTCATTGTCCGGGCTCAGAACCTACACAGGTGTAGAAACAAGAGGTAAGTACCAAAAACAACGTGGTACCCAACAAGTCAACTAACAAAACAAAGCAATTCTAATAGAATACACAAACTCCTTCCATCTCAATAGACCCCCACAACTCCAACTTGCACACAAAAAAATTAGTTTTTGCACTATTCATTACAAATTTGTATTGTTAGAATAGAAATTTACTAAGAAAAAAGAAGACTCGAAAATATTTTTATACAGTTAATTTTGAGTCTTATTAATGTACAAAAGTGTCTTTAATTATTTATCCTTTGGTCGGAGGAAAATGTTAAAGTAGAGGTAGTATATTTTATATTTTTTTTATTAATAGACGCATGATACACATGCAATACACATATACTAAATTAATATTACTTTAAAAATATGAAGGTCAT
>JBCEWC010013651.1:0-14924 GCA_038996855.1 Solanum aculeatissimum
ATGCATTGAAGAATGATTATGATGAACCTCTTGTTAAGGGCATGGCCCTCTTGTTATGATATGATATGTTAAGGCTTGTGATCACAGTCTCTTTTTTATTCTCTTTGAGAATTATGGGTTCTTTCACCATTTTGATATGTTAAGAAGGCTTGATATGATAAGCTATGAAGATGTGCTACTCCTATTGCATTGATACAGGAATGATTATGGAAATTCTTGTTGGCTTTTTAGCCTAAGTATGGGTATGGATTTGATCATGTTTATGTTTGTCTAGTGATGCATGGTTTTGAAAAGGATGTCAACTCTCTATTTTGAAAATACTGCATGGATATATATATGTATTCTCATGGGATGAGGCTTAGTACCGAGGGATTGGAGTCGAGGTGGACTATTTTCAAGGGTCCATACTCCTTTTCGTCAAATCATATGCTAGCATGGGATATCTCCCTAGATGGGATTGACTTGTTATGTATCCTCTTGTTGAAGGGTTGACTAGGGATCTACCTGGCAAGTAGTTCGAATCCAAGTAGTAGCTCGCTCGGGTTCCCTCTGTTGTCGGTTGAGGTCATATCCCCACTATAATATGATCTTAGGTTGCATTTCATGCATCATGGCATGGCATATTGTTATGTTATACTCCTCTTTTGGCTATGTGTATTCCTTTCGTATCACTTGTCCCCTTGTCATCTTGTTTGGTCATACTATATTGTCATATGCATTGCATGCCCGCATATTTAGTACATATTTTATGCTAACCCATACTTTTAATCTATATGTTCAAACCATGTAGGGACCGGTGACAACTTCTATCTTCTGTTGGACGACGAATGACATCCTTGAAGCTATTTGCTTATGGTGAGTACTTTTGTTCAAGGGCAATAGCCACTTTCTATCTTCCTTGTATTGTTAATTTCCTTGCTTTATGTATTGAGGGTGAGCCCCAAACTATGTTGAGGCCACGCTCTATCTTATGTAGAGGCTGTGTTGGATACGTTAAACTCCTGCACGTTGTATTATGTTTTATTGGGATATTATGACTATTGGGATTTATTTATGGAAATGATGTTTTGATGATGCTTATGATTATGTTTATGGGCTTGTGAATGTTGGAAATGTGCTTATGTGGAAAGTCACCTAACCCAGTATGCCCCCATAGCTTGAGTCTAACTTACCCACCCCTTAGAAATACTTGTTATGTGCTATGTCATTCATGTTCCTCCCATTCCCGTCAACATCCCCATAGCTTGAGTCCAAAGCCCCGTTTCCCCCTAGAATTATGTGTTATGGGTTTACATTTCCGCACTTCCGAATCGATGATATGAGTAATAATTCTATGATGGCTTGATCGAGGACTTTCGGGTTCTCCTTTTTCAAGGCACACCCTAAGGTAGGTCAAACGGACCACCTCACGACCCATGTCACATTACACGGTCCGTGTATGGGCCCGTCCAACTGTATTCTGTGAATTCACTCTTTATTTTCTTAGATAGCGTGTGATTTTATTTTGTACACCTTGAATTAGTGCAATATCCCTATGATAGATTAGGTGATGCCACTCTTTAGGGTTATTGTCACTTATTATATCGTAGGGGAAGTCTGAGTACCCGTTGGCGTGTTATCCTATAAAGTCCAAAAGTGTTTACCATGTCTTTATTTTGTTTTCTGCAGGTATCATGGCACCACATCAAAATTCTGCAACCCCCAAGGAGGAGCTTAGGTCACGCCTGCACGATTCTCCAACTGAGTCTTCCAGCCACAGGACAAGTAGTGGCTCGAGTGATGATTTTTCTGAGGGGTCCGAGGTGCGCTATATAGGAAATGTCTCTCCTCACTCCCCCCGCACCACTCGAGCTCGAGCAGCACATCAGGCTTTGGCCCCCAAGACTAAAGAAGGGGTCCCGCATGCAGGAGGGGAGGAGGATGAGGCTGCCCCTGAGTATGAACAAAAGGATTAGGTCTCTACTCATGAAGGCCCCCATCAGTATGATGGCGCCGATGAGATCAAGCTCTGGGATAGTGACAACGAGGCCATCCATTATGCTATATCTCGGACTCCAGATGATGAAACAACCTAGATGATCATTATCTTTCTCCGAGCTCGATGGACCACCCCGAGAGCCAAGGAAATATTTTCTCATGGGTTCACTAAAGGCTTCAGGGGGTTTCAACAAAGGGGTATTCTGTCATAGGTTCAAGTATTGACGGACCAACTTGATGCGGTGCCTGAGATTAAAGATGTGTTTGAGTTCCATCAATTTGGGTGGATGGCCCGGAACCCAAGATTCTACGGGCTAACCATTGTTCAGGAATTCTACTCCTCCTATGTTGTTGTCCTGATTAATTCTATGGGGGGGGGGGGGCTCCAAAAGGCTTAGAAGACATATGGCCATAAAGTTGGCCCCACTGGAGCATATTTCTATACGAGGTGTTGCAGTGGACATTTCTGAGACAATAATCAACAGGTTCTTGCATGGGTGGACTATATTGCACCATTTGACGAGTTATATGCAGCTAGAGTCCACCAAATTTCTGAGGAGGTGTTGATGTCTGATCCTGGGTCTAGGATCACTATAGTGAAGTGGATTGCTCCAAAACATTACTTTGTAAGGTGTCGATGTTTCTTGGGTCACTGACCCACGGATCACCATCGCAAAGGCCTCCCTCACATTTCCTGCTAAGTTTTGGTGGTTTGTTGTGCATGCCCGTGTCTGACGCACCTTAAATAATAACACACTCCAACTATCGCAGGCATCCCTTGCAGCATGTCTGATTTCCCAGTATGATATCAATATGGGTCGAGTCATTACTACGGAGATGAAGGATAGAACACTAAGTGACTGGGCTACCTTTTCATTCTCATGCTTGATTAGAGCCCTCTGCAGGCTAGCTTCTGTCTCTACCACTCGGTATCTAGACTGGAAGCTTTTTCCCTTCAATAGCGATCAATATTTCCTTGATCAAATATGTCAACAACCCGCTCTTCCAGACCAGAGTACAGCGACCTTGTGGCCAAGCTGCCCCACAGTAACCTATGTCATTTGAAGGTTTTACGGGTGTTTAACTAACAGGCAAGGCATCGAAACAGCCCGAGGGCAGTAGTTCATAGCCCCCTATGGCATCAGGATATGTCTATGTCCCTTATGAGTTTCTGGCTAGTTGGTCAATGACCAGAGACAAACTCGGGCCATAGTGGATCATATAGTAGAGCGGATGTTGCAGGTTATCCATACCCATGTCAATCAAGTTGTGGAATTACTCTGGGTCTACATTCGGAGCTAGATAGCTATTCTCTAGAACTAGGCTAACAGCTTGGAGAGGTACTTCAATGAACAATTCAATAGCTTGTCAGGACTGGAGTGACAAATATTATGAACATGGTCGCTGAAATAAAGAAGCAGATAGTCGTGCTAACTATTCATTATAACGCGCCTCCACTACCTCCCCTAAAGGAGTCTCTGATGAATTTATTTGCTTCCCCAACCCCTATACCATCTCTGGGGGATTATTGGGGTGTACCTTCGGCACCTTCCCTGCACCACATACTGAGGCTCCTAGGCAAAAAGGGAAAGATAAAAAGTGGTCTCAGTGACATAGCCCACCGTATTATGCTAAGGAGGCTGAGGAGAAACAATTGTGTAAAGCGCTTAAAGCCCAAAGGAGGGCTACTACAGAGCAGGAGGAACAAGAGAGGTGTGCTTATGAGGCGGCTAAAGCTGGGGTCTCGGGGAGCTCTTTTGGCCATGCCCCACACTTTGATGGAGATGACCCCATTGGGGGGTCATACCCTGCTGTTATCAGCCTAACGCCTAAGGTGTCTCAGGTATGTTTTCCCCCTTTGTTTTGATATTTTCTATTCTATGTGCATTGAGGGCATTACACGTTTTGTTTGAAGGGAGTGGGGCATTCCTACCACATAGGAGTTTTTGTTGCCATGTCTCTTAAGTGTATTATCTAGTAGAATTGGCATGTTTAGGTTGTAATGTTAGCATAAAATATAGGTTTTTATAGGATTCTACAGTAACCCATGATTTGTGTGACTAAATTGCGCAAGTTAATAATTTGTCAAATTGCTTGTATGTGCATGCATCCCATCCAGTCTAACATGTACGATCTTTGTAGAGCATTGCATACATTTTCTAGTTGGCATCTTGATGAATGAAGAATGATTGTGTTATTTAACTACTAAATAGTGTAGGATATGCGCCATGTGTGTGAGACTATTTGTCTAATTTGATTGACATACTTGTAAGCTAGAACTTGCCCGGTTAGTCCCACTAGAACAATTGAATGAGTGGATTAGGAGAGGATCTTAGGACATTTTTATGTAAAGCCACTCAGCCTGAAATAAACCAACCAAATGAAATTATTCCCAATAAATTGAGTCTGAATAAACATTTTCTTTGTTATCACCCAACTCACCTTCCTTGTCTATTTGTGAATCTTTACTTTGGCCCTGGTATCTCCAAGGACATTGTGAACCTCAATCTAGGCCAAAAGCCTAATTTAAGGGTGGCTTTTACTGGCCCTGATCCTTTTAAAAAGACATTATGCACCTCATCCTAGGCCAAAAGCCTAAGTTAAGGGTGGCTATTGATGGAAAAAATAGAAGAGTAAAAAGGGAAAAAAGTTAAGTGATGAAAGGAAAGGAAAATCTTGGAAGTGTGACCATAAGTATAAAAATAATTAAAAAAAGAGGAATAAGAGAAAAAGAATGAAGAAAAGTGAAAGACACTCCCAACTACAAAGAAAGTAAGGGACAATATGAATTTGGGTACCCAAAGTAGAGGTCTAAGCCAAAGTAGTGTCTTGGAGAGGAAATTGAGTCATTGTGATCCTAAATGTACCACACCCTAGCCCGATCCTACGTTACAAGCTATAAAATTCCTAAAGTGATCCTAAAAACGTCATTCGAGAGTTAGAATGGTGAAAATAAGGGCAAGCATGTGGTCTGTACTTGTGGGTCAATTGAAAATCTTTTGTGAGCGTGAGTATCTACGTTCCAGTTTCTGGTTTGTATGTATATGTTCTGAGTGAGACTTCTTTGTAGTAAGGGCATTTTCCATGTACTGTTTAGTTGCTAACCCAACTAGTCTTTTTTGTTCTTGAGCCTATGTAGACCAACTGGATATGGTTTAATGTTTAACTTGATCTGGGTAAGTCTGTTTCGGTGCAAGTATATTGTGAGCTTACTTTCTGGGCATGTGTGATTGATTTATGGGTTATTGTATAATTATGGTTAGAGGCTTGTATTTGTGTATCATGATATTTGTTTTTTGTCATTGCTTGAGGACAAGCAATAATTATAAGTTGAGGGTGTTGATGAGTCGTGAAAATACGACTCCTACAACACTTTTAACATGGAATTTTCACGAGTTCTCAAGAAAATTTGTGGGTTTAATGTTTTGTTTAGTGGTATTTTTAGGAATAAGGCTAAGGCATTGATTCAGACAAGAAGGAGGCTTAAAGTGAGGAAAATGGACTAAACAAGGACCACACAGGCATCCTCACAGGTCGTGTGGCCTTACACGGTCCGTATGACCAACCGTCCAACAGAGGGGATGCACCATGGGAATGAGGAAAAACAATTGAACCAAGTGATGCCTCACAAAAGCCCCACGACTCGTGAACCATCTCATGGACTGTGGGTCCATCCATGGCCTCACACTTTGTCATCTTCGGTGTGCACTTAGAGGAATAGAGCAAGGTATCGCCAAGGCACAACAAACGGAGCCGGTTACAGATCGTGAAGAAGTACACGAGCAATGTACTACATCGTGTAGCTGATGGAAGTTAAGACAATGGCTGTCGAAGCAATTGGAAAAATACTCAAGTACAACACCATGTAGGGTGACACGGTCCGTGAGGTATGAGTCGGACCGTAAACCTTACCGTGAACCTGCACTTGGACTTTGATAAATCATAGGAGGAAGCGAAAGATACAAGGTTAGTCCAATGGTACCTTACATGGACGGAGTGGACATGGATCATGAAGTTGATCGTCTGTCTGACGTGGGATGTCAAGCGAAATAGAAAGAATCACGCGAAATGGAGTCACACGGGACATACCACGGGTCGTGTGACATCCAACGGGCTGTGAAGATGGTTGTGAGGAAGAGTCTGAGGCAACAGTGCAAATACAAGTGGAGGACCATAGACCGTGTGATGGTCCGTGTAGTGTCACACGGGTCGTGTAGTTACCATCAGTCATGCCAAAGCCAGTTTTCCTATTTCAAGTCAAATTAGATTTTCTTTTGTATATATATATTTTTATTCAATTTTTAATTATTATTGGCTGTTTGAGAGAGAATTCAAAGAGAGAAAAAAACTTTTGAGAGATTTTCATTAAATTCATGGGTTTTCATTTGTTGGTTCGCGAGTGTAATCTGTGGATTTCTTGTTTATTCAATCGTAAGTTCTTTTTATGATTTGTTTACCTGTTTATAACATGTTTTCATCAATTATGCTAGGCTAAACCCACAACTAGGGTTGTGGGAACCATGACAACTAGTTTAGATAGGCAAATTTGGGGTGAAATTTGGGGTTGATTGTCGTGTCCATCGTGGGCATTCTTCAATTTAATTTATTCCTTAATGAGTTGATGCATTAGGGTATGTCTGCATTCATTGCATGCCCTAAAGGGATGTAGTGATTAGGAAAAGATTCCTACGATAGAATTTGGGGTTATTAACCTAGTCTAAGTGCTTGAGACCGAAAGGTGAGAGCATCCTGGGGTTCAAAACGAAAGGAAAAAAGGGTATACGTTTTGAGACCATAAGGTAATGAATGAAATACACCTAGGAAGGACCAAAAGGTGAATTAGGTGTTAACTAATTATTTAACTCTGTGTACGCAATCATGACCGTATAATTCCTAAGTTTGACTATCAAGTTGGGTGTCATGGGGATCACAATCCTAGCTTCGCAATTAATTGTTAAACTCCAGTTGTTACCGTTAGTTAGTTACTAAAATCTCTGTGCAACTTAGTTCTTAATCACAAAACCCCCAATTTATATTATGCACATTTATTTTGGAAATAGGTATTACACGTGGAACTAAGTGCTAATAGATATGTTCTCACGTATTCTCTTTGGGATTGACCCCAACTCTTGTTGGGTTCTATATTTGATCAACGAGCGCTTCATTCTTCATTTGGAGTGTAAATTTGGGCGTATCAAGTTCTCTTGTTCAGTAGAAACATGGGAATGATACCGTGTGAATGCCTTCACCGTCGTCTTATTGGGTACCTTAGTATTTCCCAAAATAGATGAGAAAATAGACACCTCCCTAAGCTATGTGGTCCAAGTATTAGCTAGAAATAGGGTTACTGTAACTTTGGTACCTAAGATCGTAGCAGAAATGATGAGGGCATCATCCAAGTGTGTTAGAGGTAGAAGATTCTTTGAAGGGTGCAACCTGTTACTTCAATTGTGGGCCATTGAGCATTTTCATCAAAATAATATTCGAAGTGGGATACAAAACAAACGTCACACTCATTCGATAAGAATGGTTGAATTTGTTACTCCCGTAGGGACCGTGGAGTGGTATATCTTTTTTAAGGATCTTTCTGCTCTTTATGTCCAGTAAAAGTATCCTTGGTTAAGCATGCCTTATGCCATGGTAAGAGGGGCTCTAGACTCTGAAAATAAATGATGTCCGAAAATATATGTTGCATTATTTTGGCCCGAAAAATTACATTATATTGGTTGGCCCACTAAGTTTTGCGTAATACCTAAAAACAATAATGATAAAAAATAATTTTTGCATGACATGTTATTACCCCTAAGGCATCATAAGTCCAAAATCACCATTTTCATGGCCTAAGGACAACATTTCATGGCGTAGGGATTTAATTTCTGCTTATCATGCCCTTAAGGCGTCATAGTCCAAAGGCATCATCCTTCATGGCCTAGAGCTTTAATTTATATTTGTCATGATCCAAGGGTGTCATCGTCTAAAGGCATAATTTCTCATGGCCTACGAACATCATTTCATGACCCGAGGATATAAGTTATGATTAGCATGGCCCAGGATATCATAGTCTAAGACGTCATCCTTATCGTCTTATAGCACACCTCATGGTCTAAATGGGAATTTGCATCATATTTTATTAATTATTTCATTATTTAATATGCTTGTTCTAACCATTTTATCTAGTACTATTTTTAATTAATTTATTTATTTATAGATTATTTTTCAAAATTAATTAGTTGATAATTAAGTTAGTTATTTCACTTCGTTAATTTCAAGAAGCTTTTTAACTAACTTATATTAATTCATTTCGTGGCCAAGGTAATCAACTAATTTAATTCGACTATGTTTTTGAAATTCTAAATTAGCCTTGATTGTGATTTTAAATTATTTAATTTCTCAATTATTATTTTTTTAACCTCCAACCCCATTTATTTTAGATCAAATTCAAAATTGGTCAAATTTATGGACCAATTTTCAACCAATTATAACCCAACCCGACCCAAATCTTCCCTAAAGATAAAAATCAGCCACATATACATACATAGTATCCTCACGCGTCCATTTTTCTCCTCTTACTCACCCCTCTTATATTATTTTCCCCTTGTTCACACTCGTCTTCCCCTTAACGCCAAAATGACGCGAACAATGAAGCAACGAGAACCAAAAATGGCATCTGCTTCGCTGAAGTAGAGAAGGAAACTCCACCAGCGACTGTTTGACCTCCTCTTCATCCCTCCAACAGCCACGCGTTAATATCTAAACCCCTCATCCATCCTTGCCCTTAATCGGATGGACAGAATTTGAGTCAAATTGGTTTGTTTCTTATGTGATTACAACTGTGAGAAGCTTGTAGATAAATTTTTTATTTCAAATTCAAGAATATCCTTCAAAGATACCAATTTCCCCCCACCCCAAAGAATGCTCAGATTTTTCTCTATAAATACCCCTCTTCTGTTCACTAAAAAGTGGGTTCTTTCTCTCTGGTTTTGAGTTTTAGGAGGATACAAAAATTATTATATAAAAAAATCTCTTGCTTTCAAAGAATTTCTATCGAACATTGTCACTAGGAAAAGGGTTGGTCTCTTCAATTTTTAGATTGTTGTCAAGATTGTGGTGAAGCTGGATTTGCAGACTTGTTGCCTTAGTTTGCTTCTTTGAAGAGGTAAAATCCTCATTCATATCTTTTGTCTCTCTTTAATTGATATGTACATAGCTTCATCTTTGACCCAAATGATTGTGATTTAGAATTTGTTTGTTCTTGGCCGCTACACTCATTATTAGTCGAATAGTAAGTTGAATGTTAGTATTACGCTGGAATACTTCCATGAGCTTCTTTAGTTGATGATTGTTGTAGCTCACTGTGATGCTATTCTTGATAGCGCTAGGGAATCTAGGCTTTAAGTCAAGCATGTCAGCTTCAATCGTTTGCTTTAATTTCCTGTTAAGTATAAATTTTCTTTCATTTGATCATCAAACTAATCTAGCTTTCAAGTTTGACTTACATTCTTTATTGTCTTTCTTTTTCACTATTTTAAATTGGTTGCTTAGGAATATTATAGTTCACTGGTCGTTTAGCTTTTCCTGAGTTGCATTTTTTTTCACGCTAAGTTCCATCTTCAGTTCTGACATCAACTGATATACTCGTTTGTTTCTTGTACGTGCTCTATGCTTGAGTTTGCATGATATTGAGTCCTCTTGGCTAGAATAACTTCACTTCGATTCCATAAATCTTCTTATTTTAAAAATCTTAAGGTTCATGGCTGTGGTTCCTTTTATTTCCTAATTCTGCTCCCTTGTTAGACAGCTAAGATTGTAGTCTTTTATTTCAAACTTCCTTTTGTAGTGCCAATATTCTGTTCATTGCATGGTCCAGTCTGATGTTACATTATTTTTGTGCCCAGGAATAGAATTAGATAATCTCTATTTCATGCTACTTCATCGTTTCAATTAAACTCTAGAATTGTAAGGTAAGTTCCCAAAAATCTGATTTAATCTATTTTATTTTTTGTGAAAATGATGTCGGTGTTTCTGGGTTCCTTTGTTAATATATTAATTCAAGATGAATCTTTTTTTTTGGCTAGTTTCTTTTCTTGTTTAAACAGATGTTCTATTTCGAAATGTAGCCATTGTCCCCTTCTTTCATTGTGTTAGCTGATGCATAGTCTTGAACCCTTTAGGATATCTCTTTAGTTATTTAGTTTAGGTTTTCTGCTTATGTGGATCTGTTTTTATGACTGCATATGGTGTAAAATTTGTTTTTTTAGTACTCTAGGAAGATGCAATTTTGAATTGATTTCTCTAAACATATGAGTTGTAGTTTGAGTCTTTTTTTTACTTCCGAAATATTTTGACCTCTCTATGTTGTTGTTTAAGTGAGAGATGATTTTATTTACTAAAAATCATCTCCTTGTATCTAGTTTTCGGTTTAGAATCAGTAGTCTTATGAGTAAATGTATGGCACTTTAGCTATGCTATAATCGTATCAATTTGAGGTAATGTCATTCTTTTATAGTGCTAAAAAATGCTAAACAATAGCATATGTTCATCTCTGTGCTAACATTTTTCATATTAGAAGTGTGGAGTTATTACTTATGTATTTTGTTTGTTTTGTTGTATACGAGATCGTCTTGGAGTCCTAAAATGGGCTTTCCTTCCCTCGTTTGCATTTCATTGGGATGCGGGGTCCAAACCTCTTTTCTGGGTCGTTGTTTGGAAATGGACTAGGCCAATTCGCAGGAATTGGAAGCTGAATACAAGTTACCACAAGCTGTAATATACAAGAAATTTAGTGTATATACAATGATATACACTAGATATACATCGAGTGTGTACAACAAGGGAGGGCAAAAATAGCCCAAATGAGACAGTGGCAACAATAGTTTTTGAAATGGGCTAGGCAGACCAGAAAATGTTAGAGTAGGACATGTGAAGGATATTGGATCTGCTAAGCCCAATAGTTTAAGTCCATTTTCTTATTTCGTTACTTTGTTATATTTTGTGATGTTTGTGTATTCTAACATTAACTTTTTATTGTATTATTTTTCAATCTAAATAAATTCCTCCAAGTTAACCATTTATGTTAAATCTTTATTTTGGTGATTTTGTTTTTTTAAGTGTTAAAAGTCTTTAAGCAAAGAGTTAGATTTTTGTGAAATTCCTTTAAAGTTTGGGTTAAAATATTTCCCTTGAGGTAATCTATGAAATTTCCTTTTCTTTTTTGAAATACTTAGCCATCTTAGATTTTAAACTTTAGTTACTTAATTTCTTTCAACTTAAGTTTGTCCAAATTAGACAAGTGTAGCTAGTTTTTAATACTCTAAAGTTTAAACTTTCTTTTAAACTTATATTTTTCAAAGTTCTTTTCCTTTAAAATCGATTTTTCATAGTTAGTAAAATTAAATTTAATCGTCGGTTAACTGCATGTTAGTGACCGTTTCAAGTGTGTAAAACCTTCTTGAAATAAAAATTTGAACCTGAACTCACTCTTTGGGATTTTAAAAGAATTTTTCTGTTTAAATCTTTTTAACGATTTTCTTGATTTTTCCTTTAAAAAAAAATTAAGTGGTGACTCTATTATTTTCTTAAAATTGATTTTTTTCTAAAGTCTATGTCAATTTTTTGAAAAACGATATTTTCCCACATAAACAGAAATGACGACTCTGCTAGGGATAGATTATTTAGGTTTTAACATGTAGATTAGGCTATTTGACTAACTATTCAAATTTGTAATTATTAGTAATTTTTATTTTTCTTTATCTTCGCATTATCTGTTTAAATTTAATTGTAATTGTCATTTGCATTTCATAACACTTCTATTTTATCTCACGTATTTGAAAAGATGATTTTGCGAACCCACAACCAAATTTTCAAATATTTGACCCTTTTTCGAGAAAGAAATGACAATTTATTGGTTCATAATGCGTCCAATAGTTGTCACAATTTCCAACTCAGGTTGTCCGCCTGGATCTCAGTCAATTCAAAACCCAATCTTAGACACCTAAGTTAGAACGAAAACCAAACCCTTTTTAGGATCATTTGTCTAGGCCGACCCAATACCTAAGGGGTATTGGGCCCATTAGTAGCCAACCTTGAATCTATTTGGCCCATGGCCAATAAGACGATCATACTTACATGTTTTAATTGAAGAATGTGTAGTTTAATTTAAACAACCCATTATCACCTAGGCGGGGGAATCTAATTTATTTTTCTATCTTGTAGGATGGCTCAGGTCTACGAACCGTTGACGAATAGAATGGTGACTGAACCCGATCCCTACCTCAAAGTGTGGTGGATGAGAATGTCTGAACAAGAAAAAAAAGAGATCCCAAAACACATAGATTATCTTCCCTATTTAGTGGAAATGGAAGCCTGACCGAATCTAATTGGATCGATGCTTAAATTCTGGGATAGCGAATTTATGGTGTTTCGTTTTGGGGATGTAGAATTGACTTCGCTCATAAAAGAAGTGGCCACAAGCTATAAGAGTGTGGGTATGTGCAACAAGAGAAAATCCAAGCCCGATGATGAATTTTAATTCCTAAGGTGTGTGGCCCAAATGAGATCAAGAAAGCATTTTCACTAGCCAATATTGATTGGATAGGTAGGATAAGAAGATCAAACATCCCACTTCAAAAGTTGTACTATCAGTTCAGACGTATTAATGGCTAAATTCAAAGAAGAATTCATCTCCAAACAAACTTGGAAGTAAAAATGAGCTTTTGCTTTTGCGGTGTGCTTGCTCGGGTCTTTGGGTTTTCCACAAAACCTAAATCATGTTATCTATCTAAGCGTCATAATGGTCACTCATGCCATCTTCCATGGGGTTAAATTTGGAACGTCAGTCAACTACTATACCTTAGAACCCATGATTCTTGCTGACATATATAGGGCTCTGGATAAATGTCATCCATTTCCTATATGCCAGATAGGAAGAGACCCTCTAGTAGTAACTCCAAAAAAATTTCACCTTCCCATACCTATCGTTAGTCTCCTCAAAGTCCACTTCCTATTTGTTATACCCTGCCTCCAACTTACCAAGCCCCTTCCTCCCCTTACCACTCTCCCCAATACCCAAACATCTGCCCAAATTACCAACCTCCATCACTAAACTGCTCCAACGTTCAACAAGTTTACCAAACTCCTCCTGCTAATTACTCAAACCTAAACTACCAAAACTCACAACTAAACTATCAAACTCCGACATATTCAAGATTTCAAACCCCTATGCCTCCCCGCCAGAACTCTCCAAACTACCACCAAGTACCCCCACCTCCACAAAATAATTATAACCCTCCTCGTCTAAACTTAGAAAGGAAACCTCCCAGGGTGTTCACCCCACTTGCTGAATGCTAAACGAAGTTATTTGAGATATTGTCGACTGCAGTAATGATCCATATTATCCCTCCAAAACTAGTAGACACGAGCTCTTAATTCTTCAGGAGTGACCAAACATGTGCTTATCATTCTAACAGTGTTGGGCATGATATTGAAGATTGTATAAATCTAAAGTACAAGATTCAGGATTTGATTGACCACGACATGGTTATTCTTCAAACTGTCACTCCTAATGTCAACAGTAATCCTTTACCTAATCATGGAGGAAACACTTCAATATGATTGAGAAGGAGGAGGATTGGTGTGAGACTAAGACAATAGTCCCTGATGATGCTAATATTCTGGAGAAGAGTGTAGCGTCTTTGTGCATCACCAAGAAACCAAAGTTTGTGATTCTAAAACCTCTAGAAGTTGTTTCTTTGATACCAAAGGGAGTTCCTACTCGAAAGAAGTTTGTCATCAAATCCGCTAATACGCAGGGTCTGACCAGATCCAGCAGATGCTATACGCTGAAAGAGTTGGCTCAAGGATCAACCAAGAAAGATCAACATAAAAGGCCGATAAGTGAAGCTAAAGTGGAAGAGTTTAGAGGAAAATATGGCCCAAGGAATACTCTATCATGAAATATTTAGAGAAAATGCCAACCCAAATTTCCATATGGGCATTGTTGATGAGTTCACAACAATATAGGTTGGGTCATTCGAGGATATCACATCAGTTTTAGTGATAAAGAATATTTTTTTGAAGGATCGATGCATAACAAAGCTCTCCATGTCATGATTAAGTATCAAGATATGATCCTCAATTGTGTTTTGATCGATGATGGATCTGGTCTGAACATCATTCCTTTGTCTACTCTTAAATAGTTGAATTTTGATGTGGGAAAGATTCATCAAAACTAGATTAATGTGAGGGATTTAGATGGTGGTCAAAAAGATACATTGGGAGTTGTGAATTTAGGAATCCTTGTAGGACTTGTCGAGTTCATTGCTGAATTCTAAGTAATGGGCATTACCACTAGTTACAACATATTGGTGGGAAGACCCTAGATTCGTATAGCTGGAGCCATGCCCTCTACCCTTAGCCATATGATGAAGTTTGTGTGGAATGATCATGAGGTGGTCATTTATGGTGAGGGAAGTCACTCAAATGTCTATGCACTAATAGTTGATGATATTGCTAGAGGATCTGATTTTTACACGATGGAGATCGTGAATGCCATTGATGAGGATTTGGCACCTAGACCTCCTATGTCTACTGTCCACATGATGATAGCCACTGTTATGCTCAAGAGTGGATACAAACTTGGTCTTTGTAACAACCCGAATATTTTTGAAATCTACTTATGGTTGGCATTATATGATATACTACAAGCCATGTATGAGTTTTCGTGGCCACGAGTTGAGTTTAAATGGCCGAATGCAAATTGGGCTAGTTAGTGGCCTAGAGGGACAGTTTTGACAGTAAACTTCAAATAGTCATAACGTTTTATTTGAGATGAACCATGTGAACTACCATATATCACATTGAAGATATGTGAGGTATCTTTGCAACACAAGTGGTTTCACTCAATTTGGATATCGGATGAGGGAGATATGGCCCAAACAGTGAGACTGTCT